>VZTR01006860.1:203131-254758 GCA_013400775.1 Chaetops frenatus | reverse complement strand
GCCATGGCAGAGCTGTGATACTGAGCTGTGGCAGAGCTGTGACACTGAGCCCTGGCAGAGCTGTGACACTGAGCCCTGGCAGAGCTGTGATACTGAGCTGTGGCAGAGCTATGACACTGAGCCATGGCAGAGCTGTGATACTGAGCCCTGGCAGAGCTGTGACACTGAGCCCTGGCAGAGCTGTGACACTGAGCTGTGGCAGAGCTATGACACTGAGCCATGGCAGAGCTGTGACACTGAGCCCTGGCAGAGCTGTGACTCTGAGCCGTGGCAGAGCTGTGACACTGAGCTGTGGCAGAGCTATGACACTGAGCCATGGCAGAGCTGTGATACTGAGCCCTGGCAGAGCTGTGACACTGAGCCATGGCAGAGCTGTGACTCTGAGCCATGGCAGAGCTGTGACACTGAGCCATGGCAGAGCTGTGACTCTGAGCCGTGGCAGAGCTGTGACACTGAGCCATGGCAGAGCTGTGACACTGTCAGCATGGCTCTCCAAGCACTACGAGGATCTTAACGCACCTGGAATTCTGTGGCTCTTAATAAGTGTATGCCATCCATAAAATACTGCTGGGTATTGCTGATTATTGCAGGGGCAGCACTGTAACAAGTTTCAATAAGCATTGCAGATGAGGAGTTCTAGCTGTGCTTAGGGCTGGTGCCTGGCTTTGTGATGAAGCTGTGAGCAAGGTTTGGCCAGGACAAGCTGGTTTGGCTGCAGGGCCCTGTGAGGCTCTGAACTCTGTGCTGCAGAGCTGGGCTGAAGTACCACTCTCTGTTGTGAAATAAACAGAAAGATCTTGTCTCCATCTTTCTCATCAACTTCATACTAGCCAATGCTTTATCTCCTTGAAAAATGCCTTGGACAAATCTGAAGGGTTGTTGTTCATGGCATTTTTATGTAAATTGTATGAGAACACTCCTGACAGAATTTTTTATGTGTAGCTCAGTCTAAATCCTGCAGACATGCTGAGCTTTTCTCTTTTTATCAAGTGACTATAAGGCTTCAAGAATCTCTTGAAGAAAAGCTCATCGCTAAAGAAGTAGTGTTTTCCTCAGTGTATCTGCTGCCCTGACAAATATTGCCAACAGAATTAGGAAGCCCTGAATGAGATTTAGATAGAGCTATGTATATATTACCCTGAACATTTTCCCTCAGCTATCACCTAATGCTGAAGGCTACTTAACTGTACAGACCATTAATTATTTTCCTTGAAATTCCTCATGTAGCTTCAGGTTTTGTCTCCACATGTGTCCTTGAGTGCTCTTGCTCCCACAAGGCTGAGCAGCAGAGTGCCTGCTGTATGGAGAACTTGGTGTTTCTGGATGCCAGTCCGGCAGCTGAAAGTCTGAAAATTAGAATGACATGGTTAGTTGGACATAGTATGTCTTGACAAACTGAGCACTGACTAAAATAATGATAAGTAGGATTTTAGTGCATATAGCCTTAGTATAATTGTATTTCTGCACCATGGTGACATTCACATATACTCTGAAGGAAATCTGTTCACTGCTAAACATCTCTGAGACTGTCTGCCTCAAGAAAAATAGTGACTCAAATACTGAAGCTACAGTGGAGCCAGAATTTCTCCCATTATTCAGTTGAGGAGAAAGCTGTAGTGTTCGATTGAAGACATCCTTGCCTCCATTTGCTTTCTTCTAGACTTTCTCAGGGATAAAGTGGAGAAAAAAGGGAAGTGAAGGAAAAGAAGATGATAATTATATTAGTGGGTATTGCTGGACTCACAGTGCTGGCAGAAATGGATGAAGAAGCAGGATGAGATTTATCACAGGAAAACAGTGGAAGACCCAGACTCGGACTCGTGAGTTTTATTTTGAGACAGTGCCATTATCAGTTCTTTCTGTGGTATATTCTGTTCATCTAGTTTGGGACAGAATTATGAAATTTAGGTTTGTTAGTAAAATACCATGAAATTCTGAGTGACTATTATGCATTGTAAATGAATATTGTGCTGGAGTATAATTTGAATCAGCTATGCCATAAAGTGGGTATTTCCTCACTTCCTGTTTGAGTTCATGTGCTTGGCTTTGCACGTGCATTGAGAACATCAGAAGGATTTACTGTTTTCTGACATTGAGGTACAGTAAGGATCAAGAGCCATGACAATCATATTTTCTGTGTATAATACCTGATTGCAGCAGGTGCACTATGTGACAGGGAATATGGCAAAGCACACGGACCTACTCATATGCATCAGATTTCATGACTGCCATGAAGATACTTCTTTTATCCACACCATATGGCAGCTCAAAACACATTAAATAGCCTTTTTCTTCTGCCTGGATTGGCAAAAGCCCTAATCCAACAGCAAATTTCTACATGGAACCAGCAGGCTCTAACAAAATGACACAGTCACAATTCGGCATGGTATCAAGTGATGGCATTATAGCCATCCATCTGCCAGGCAACAGGGAAAGAGGGTCTTAAAGCAGCAGCCACCATTCTAAATTACTCCCATTTTATTTCCTGTAAAACATGGCTAAGTCAATAAATGAGATACATTTCAATGCAAATAAACTTCCATGAAAACATAGCTATATCAGTCTGCCTATATATATATACAGAGAGAGAGAGAGAAAGTTAATCTGCACACTGCTGCAAAGTTAAAATTGCACTCTAACCCTGTGTACATACCAGGCAAGTGCAGATTCCAGAGTGTTACTCAGAACAGAATCTAGAAAGAGCCAAGTCCTAAGTCTCACCACATGGTAGCAGCATCATAGCAGGCTAATGAGCACCAGGAGATGTTTGCATCAGATTCACTGCTGACATTTTCAGCACACATTTTATAAAATAAATACATTACTGTTAGATCAAGGGCTATTGCACAGGTTTAATCAACCAAATCACTCAGCCCATTAAACTGGCTCTGTTTAATTATATGTTTTTATTATTTTTATCATTTCATCAATGGCAGACTCTGAGATGTGGTGTGTGTAGTGTGTGGGGTGATTAGGCTGCCTGTAACCCCATTAGGCTATTGACATGATGGGAATATTAATGCAGATTCCTTTGGGAATCTGTAAGAGATGGCCCCTCCCAAAGTCCTAAACTCCCCATCAACCACTGGCTTAGTTTTAATGCTCTGAGGATTTTGGTTAAAATGGGCATAGAAGTTAAGGTTACAGTAACCCCTGAAATAGCCTTGGTCATCAGCAGAGATGTGTTTTGTGTACCAAATTTATTTTTTTTTTCAAAGATTGTAGGTTTCTACATAAAATGGGTTGATATCACTGCTGAGAAATATCTGTCTGTGGTTTAGATATTTGGTCTTTGCAGTTACATGGTTTTGCATTTTTATAATGCTAGAGGGCCCTAAATAACTTGATATTTGCTCTTCTAAGAATTTTTTTATGCCCAAGATGTATGATGAAGAACCAGATTTCATGTTCTGTTGTACCATAAATAATTCTATATAAAAAAGAAAAAAAGAAAGGCAGAGTGTTTTTTGTGCCATTTGGCTCCTTTTCATGTCTATATGCTAACTTTAATAAGGATTTATGAGAGGCAGAGAAGGGCTAAAAACTGAGATGTTTTGAAGAAATATGGGTAAGTCCCTGACATTTATAATCTGAAATCTTGATTCATCAAAGAAAAATTTAACAAAAATGGAGGCTAAAGATTGCTTGCTCTGTGCTTTTCTTCCTATGGAGATTTCTCACCACATCATAGTTTTTAGTGTTGAACTCAACAGTAAAAAGCGATTGAGAATACAGAAGAAAACAACAGAAAAAAATATTTAAAATAGGTTTAAAAGTGAATTAAGCTCTCTTAACATAGTAAAGTTTGTTGCTTGAAATTGTTACTAAAATCTCAAAAAAGGATGTGGAGTCATTTAATAACATCATATGACCTTTTTTTTCTGGAAAAGCAGGTAATATGAGCATCATGTTTCATTTTAACTATGAAAGACCAGGAGTAATCTTTTATTACACAGAAAAGAGCTCTCTTGTACACTGTGGACAGAGAAGAAATGTTAAACACAAGTAACACTGCTTGAAGATACCAGAGTAAAATAAATAATGCTAAATGCTGTACCATCCTTTGCATGTACATAGAAACCTCATTTGCTTATCAGACAACTGTTCCGTTGTTCATACAAAAGAATCCAGACCAAGAAATATCATCTAAATTCTGGCAACATAAAACTATGGATTTATGCCTGAGTGCATCTGGAATAATGAAAAATAATTTTAGAAACTACCCACTTATTAACAAGAACTACACTTATTCCAATAATAGAAAAAACAAATAACAATTGCTTATGATAATTCATTTTCAAACCACTCTTCTGGTCCCAAGGTTGTAGTATGATTCAAATTTTTTTCATCCATTTTGCATAATTTTAAAGGTCATTCTGGGGTACAACTCATATGAAGCATTGGAATACTACAGTACCTTAAAAGTAGTTCTGAAATGTTCTGTAGATCTGTTAATTTAGTAATTTTTGGTTTAAGGCATGAAAGTTTAGTGAATAAAGTGAAAACGTTGCTACTATATCCAGTGACTCTAAAACAATTGAACAATGGCTACAAAGGAGTCTCTGTAGCTCCAGTAACAGGATTATGCAAGCTGGAGTCTGTTTTCAGATATATTAATTTGAAACACCCACACACACACCCTTCAAAACAAGGAAGAAATAATAAAAAAAGGCAATTTTTAATCACTGCAATTGCTCACCATGTAGCAACTATCTGCAGCTATATAAGCCCATTTAGTACTATTCATTCATGAATACATGAAAAGTTTTAATTGGATGATGTTTGTCATGCCTTCAGTGGCATGATTTTAGTGAGAGAGAGTAACTGATTCTCACCTGAGACAGATTGCAAAGGCTTCTTAAAATGTTTGCAATTTTAGTAAGGATTTTATGTGACATTTTGATGTGTTACTTTCATTCTGACCCGTTTTCCAGGTTGATGTGAGTTGGCCATGCAGCAATGTTGATATAGATCAGTACATAAACCAGTTGCATATCTTCACTGTAGAGTAGCACCACATTCAGTTAGGAAATAATGGTGACCTGGTGATACATTTGACATTAACTGTGCCTTCATTTGCTGTCAGGATGCAGCCAGCCAGCCATGTGTGCTCAGATCAGATAGGACCAAAGCCTCAGAAATGCTGTGTATGTTGCTGCTTTTCAAGGTTTGTCCTTTAATGATAACCCCAGAGCTGTGAGGACCCAGAGCTCTGGAAACACGTGTCAGTTCATGAGGGCAACACATAACTGCAAAGTTCTGGAGATGAAGAGTACAGCATCTGTGCTGTATTGTGTCGTGTTAGAAATTGCCAAAGAGTTTAAGGTATATCATGGTTGCTGATGCCTCATTGTCCATTCCCTTTGTGCTACACTCTCATTACATCTTACCTGCATTGCCTGCTTTCAGTAATCACAATTATTATCTAAATAACTCAAAGCATGCAGATCCCTATTTAGTGATTGGCTGCCCATCACCACTAGTCATTTTAAGAGCAAGGATTTGCATAGGAATTCTATGCTTCTTTCTCAACAACTGTATTGTAAATATGCCAATTACCTGCTCTGGATGCTGCAATCATTTTTTTTTCTGATTGGCTGCTGATTTCAGATTTCTCAAGCAACTTTATAGCGGCATAAACACAATGTTAACATTTTAGTTGAGGTAAAGAGTTCTAAAGCTTACCTAAAAAGACCAGGCAACTACACAAAATAGAGAGCTAGGGTCAAAGGGAGGTTATTGTCTCTTGGGTGATTTATGGCTGATTTCTTTGCTTTTCAGTCCATAATAGTGTAGAGGCCATCAGTGCTCTTCTTGCAGGATTTACTGCCACATGCATATTTTCCTTTATAATATTTGTTGTCTTATCTCTGTCTTCAGTACTCAAATGCTACAGATGCAGAACCAGAATTATCCTTTAGATAAGTCTTGATCTGTCAAGAGGTGAAATTCTGGGGAAAAGGAGTGAGAGAAGACTGGGAGGCAAGAGCAAATTAGCAGTTAAATGGAAAACACAGCTTTGCATTCTGTCAGGCTCTTTACAGATAGTTTCACTTAAAGTGAGGCCTGTTTAGTTTTCCATGTGATGATAATAATTCCATGCTTCTGCCTTTTTGTAATACTGAAGTCCTGGCCTAGCAAGGATGGGACCTGTATCCAGCAAATTGTTTGCTGGGGCCCTGTCCTAGAAGTGAAATTAATTTTCCTGTTAACACTTTTCAAACAGTAGAAATTTCTTTCACATAGGTTTCATCTCTAAGTCTACATGATAATTATGAAACGTGATCTGCAGGGGGAAAACTAACCTCAAATATTGCAGAGGCTCAGGATTGCTCATAGGCTGAGTCCTCCATGCACTTAAGGACTCCTTCATGTTCTAGATGTAAATGTTTGAATTATTTCAGTATAATTACTGTCACAAGGAAGGTTACATTTGCAGAAGTAAGGAATTCATGGATAATTTTTCTGGCAGAAGTGAAACAGTGATTATTTAGAAATACCTGGGGCTGTCATCATCAGACTTCAAGCTCTAACAATTTCCAGATTGTTTATCACTGTATTTTTCATTAATATCTATGTGTCAATAGACCCTGAATCTTGAAGTGATGAATTATCTGTGGCAATGGAACCAACCAATCAAGTTAATTTGATCATCCTTCAGAGTTCACCAAAAAAGCAGAATCTTTTACTGTATTCTGAGTACCATCAGCCCCCATCTCAAAGCCACAGAGAGAAAATGCTAATGCAGAATACCTGGGCTGATTTTCTCCATGATGGAAACTTCTCTGTGTATGTACTTGTTTTAAGTACTCTGTATGATCAAGAACTTCCATGCCTAATATACCACCTTTTCCTTTGTAGTGTTCCTATGTAGTAGTTTTGCTTCTGAGTACTGGCTTAAGGTTAAAGCATTTGAATCCGACAAAATCTTGGTCAGATGCATAGGGTGTATATTGGAACTTGTCCATAGCAGTGGGGCCTTCATTCATTAAAAGGTTTGTTTGTTCACACCCATGTAATAAAAGATGAAAAGCAAACCTCTTAACCAGTGGGCAATGTCTCTTAAAAGAATTCAGGATCTTTTTGTTATCCTCCAAGTTACAAAGCTGTGCTCAACTGCAGGAGGAAAATTCTGTTGAAATACTGGAAGTGGACAGTTTTCCTTTTGGTGTAAGGTTCCTTCCATGACAAGTACAGTCTGTGTATTTTCCCTGTTTTTACTCAAAAGCAGGCAAGAAAGGCCCTGTCTCCTCAGAGGAATGTGGGACAGTTGTTTTGTAGAGGCAGCTTTTAATTGCTGGTTGTGGCCTTTATTCCCCCTTAGTTCAGTATTTGCTACACCATTTTCCTTTGCAGAATCTCTGAAATTTCATTTGGAGATATGTAACAGATATGCACTTAAACCAAATTTACATTGACTGAAAGCTGAACAAATGCAGCAGGATTGGGGAAGAAGGCCTGTGTTGGTTCGAGGACGGCAGCAGGGGTTCAAACTAAACCTGGGGGATTTGGAGGCAGATTCACACTCTGTGGAAGTATCCTGCAATTGTCAGGCTGGCAGCTCACCCTTAGTGAATCTGAGCTTGTGACCTGTAGTTAATCAGGTGCCAACAACTCAAAGCCTCCCTGTTCCTCATGAAGGGAGAAAATTAAGTTTAGTAGCTGTATCCCTAGCTAGATACTCAGATTTATATTGTCAAATAGGTCCTGAAGTTACAGGGACTCTTAGGTTTCCTTGACAAATAAAAACCTGTCTCTCTTTGGTTGGTGGTTTGTTTGTTTGGTCAGTTTTTTAATATTATTTTTCATGAGGGCAAAATTATTCCGATGTTTTCTAAACTTGTGTTTGACACTTGCCAAAGAGAGCTCAATACGACTCACACAATATATGGGGCAGTGCCTTCCTCAGGGCATTGTTTCAAGCACATCATTTTTCAATAACTCCAGAACACTACTTATTGATATTTTAGAGGTGCACAAAAACTTGAAACTCTGACTATTTTGTAGCTAATTTATTCCCTTGCTGCATGCTAGCCTAGCAACCACGCTGACTGAAGCACTGATATTTTTCATCATGGGTGAAGCTCAGCTTTAGGGAAGGGTTCATGCTGAATGGCCTGCTCTGAGATTTGCTGGGAAGGAAATTAAACTGCAGTTCACGGGAGCAAACTGCCTTTCCTAAAGCCTTCAGTGGGCTTATGCTTTAACACACCAAATAACAAATGCACTTTTTTTTGGAGACAGGAAAGTACAGTAAGTTGAGAGCTATTTGGAGTGGCTCAACTGCTGCTTTTTAAAAGAAATCCATCCCTCTCAGAGCCCTGTCATCCAGGACCTAAAGGCGTTTTCTTCCTTTTTAGAAAGGAGACATAGTTATGAATTATTCAAACAGTGGGGCTTTGGAAGCAAACTGAGAAACCTCATGAACACCTTTTGGTTAGATTTTTAGCAAGAATATAGGCAATCCTCTCTTTTCATGACTTAGGTTACAGTTTGTCTCATAGTTGTGGGTAATTTGGTATAATGAGTACAATGCAGTCTCATCCTTATAAGTGCTATTAAGAGCAGTATTATTATTGTTGCTTTTTAAAAAAAATAATTTCCTTAATGGTCTGTACCTTTGCATAAATCCTGTACAACATATTTATAAAGTACATCCCAGTTGACATCTTGGAAGTAAACATATCTTTCTAAACAATTTTTTCTGGTGTTGGGGGCTAACCCTGTTGGATATCAGAGGAGGCAAACCTGCAAAAGCAATCTTAGATTTTGAGGGTTTGCTCTTTTTCGAGAGGTCTTTAACCTTGAGGATTTTGTTCAGCAGCAATACCACACAAGAGGAGAAATAGGCCTGAAGTTTATATATCAGTTTGCAATAACAGATATTAATTAACATCTAGTTTCAGAGTGCATCTTGTTTTCTTCCACATGGAGGCACCTCCACATACATGTACAGTGTTATTATCCTGACTGTTTTGGGGCAGTGCTGTGAATTCCCACATCTCCTGGCAAGTTAAACAGAAACACATTTATTATTACCTGTTGTTAAAAGATGGGAAGCTGAGCTAATAAAAAACCAATGTGAGAAAACAAGAATGCCAGGCCTGCTTGAATGAGTGTAGCCCACCCTGCTGCTGCAGTCCATGATGGGGGAAGTGGCAGGGCAGTTACAGCCCTGCCTCCTTGCCTGCTTTACCAGTTGTTTCTGGAACTTACCGAGACACAAATTCAATGCAAGTCTGGGATCTTATGCTCCTTGATAGACACATTGCCCTTGATTTTGAACGTGTCTATAATTTTTACTCCACAACATCCTGTGATTCTGAATTTCACCACTTAACTATGGGTTCTAGTAAAGAAAAAAAAAACAAACCCAAAAAACCTATCCTTTTAAAAAAAAAGTTGTTTCCTGAAACGTTCATGGGGCACCACATCATTCTTCTGCATTGGGAAGCTGTGAGTAATCACTCACTATTCACAAAGCTCTCATTATTTGTGCTCTGTATGAGAATTTCCATTCCTCTGAATGGGTCTTTTCCAAAGTGATGCCTATTACTCAGTTTAGTCTTGGATAAAATATATTCCATTTTCTAGTTATTTTTACAAAATTCCTTTATGCTTTTTTTTCTCAAGAGTTTTACTCCATCATTCTGAATTAGGTGAGCAGAAGTTCTGTTTGACTTAAGGATTTTTCAGAGCATTTGTTATTTTTTCCAGGTGAAATACTCTCAAATAGGGAGGACTTTTTCACTAAAAAAAAATACACATAAGAAATAAAGTGTCTGCAAGTGACACTTCACAGAAGTTTGTGTGCATTCACCTTTACCCTTTTTGAGGCATTATCTTATGATATATCTTGAAAGCCATGACCCAAAGTATATATGCAGTTTCCTTGACCAGAGAAAGAGTAATTAGAGCATTATTCAGGCATAAATGCAGCTGGGCGAGAAAGTTTTCAAAAAATGGAACCTAGGGGTAGCAGCAGTACTGACATAAATTTTGAGGAAAGAGCTATGAATTTTAGGTTACTTGTTTTGCTACATCTGTTTCTGGCGTGAGCAGCAGGACCACACCATTTCTTTTCATACTCCTGCACCAATCAGAATTTATTGCAACCGTTGCAAAAGGTACTTCCACTCATCTGCATCCATTTATTACTCCTCTTGACATCTTATCAGTAAATTTTTTCCTCACTAAAAAGATAATTCTCACAAAGAAAATAACTTTCCAAAGCAGTCCATATATGTTACAGATATATCGGACCTCTGGTTTTTCTAGGAGTTGAATTTATCCATGGCAAGTCGACTGACATGAGAACACTGTTCATATTTCTTATTTTCAGCTTATATTACTTATATTTTAGAGTTTAAGATTACTTCTATATGTGGTTTATAAAATTTAGTTTTATATTTTGAATTATGCAGAGAGCATTGCTCAGTTTCTTAGATCTGTAACAAGTAAGCAGTGAAACCAGAAGCAGCTGTGGCACCCAGACCTTTTTTGTCCCCCAGCAGCTGGGATGCATTGGGGGTACTTCACTGCTGAAGTACTTTTCTCTAACATAGTTTCTGGAAACCAAACATAGGAAGATAAGTCTCCAAATATTGACAAAAATAGACTGTCCTGCATGATTTTGTTATTAGCAGTTGGGCCAGCTCAATCCAAAGAAGTAGCAAATGTAGGTAAGTGCCAGTGGAGTTAGACAGTTGTTAGGCTTGGTTTTCTTTTTGTTCCTTAGGAAGTGCCCTGTGCAGGGGAGGGTTTTTCCCATTCTGTGTCTGCATGGTTACCTCCCATGCACTGCAGAGCTATGGGGGTTATGCATTATGTCTCAAGGACTTGAGATTATCTCTAGCTTCACATTATTACTCCCCACCCCGATTCATTTCAGGGCACACATTGTTTCCCAATGAAAACTGGTTCCATACGAATCATCACGCTCAGACTCCAGATACAGCCTCTTCCTCTGATAAAACAATGTCATTCAGGGGAAGATGAAATGGTAATTATAATCAGAGTTCAAGCTGGCAGGAGATGGAGCAAAAATTAAAAGTGCTAAATCTGTAGCATTTTGATTATCTGAAAAGTCCCCAGATTTTGCAGCAGAGCTGTGTTTAAATACGTAGTAAAGTGGCTCCTTGTAAATCAAGTCATAATTGTTCAGCTCTACATTGCAGGAGCCGATTTCAATTTTCTACTTCTCTACAGAATTCTCAGCTTTGATTAAGAGCAGAGGTATGAATAATAGGCTTCCCCCCATTAAATACACGGTCAGGAGAAAAAAGAAACAGCAAAATATTCAAGATGTATTGTACAAAGTTGCAGGATACATATAACATTTCTTTTAATATTGAGATTAAATTCCAGTCCTAGAAGTATACAGTCTCACTTATTAAAGTGGAATGAGGTGGATAATGAGCTTCTGTGATACTCATGGCCACCTCAGATATGCCTGTGGTGTTCAGTAACATTCCAGTAATCATTATACATTTGAAAATCATTTAGATTTAACAACTTCCAAAGATACTTATGCAAGGTTTGTTGGTGAAAGGGACAGTAAAAAGCATTTCCCAAGAAAAACATCCATTGAATAGCATGTAAAATGTGTGATTTCTTACGTTTTTGACTGGTGAACTTTGGCAGGATCTTTACCATTCTCCAAATGGAAACTAGCTACTTCTGGCTGCTGCCAAGTGTATTTTGTTTTCTATTTAGACACAGCTGTTCAGAAACCCAGCAACCACATTTAACTGGTCATTGTTCTGGTTCTGTATTAAATATGAATTATGTTTTTTGAATATTTGTCTGCATGGCCTCTAGTTCTTCTATAGTGTTGGTCTTACCTACTTAGAGTTGTAAAGGTTTTACCCTAAAAGATTATGTATTTTTCCAGAGAAATTTCAGAAGCACAGTATCTTTCTATTTCAGAAGGACAGCATTACTGTTATGGATAGAGGACTTGGAAAAGCTCTCTTTTCCTTAAATATTTTGTTTTTAAAAATACTTACAGACTTTACAGAATATGCTTGCTTCCTGGATAGTTCTGCTACAAAATAGAGAGTGTTAGAGCACAAAAAATCACGTAACTTTAAGAGGATAGTGCTGTGGTGATTTTGCTGTGCTCATCAACTTCTCACCGTAATACCATGCAATATTTGTGATCTCTAGTTAACCCATATTCTCTTTAGAAGAAAAATAAGCAAAGTAGGAATTTAATGAAGTGTCTAGAGGACTTTCTTTGCAGCAAGTGGCTGTACTGAATTCATTGCCTAACACTGAACGACCAGCAGGATTCTTCCTATGCTACTTAAGGTCTTTATCAAAAACTGAATGTAAATATAGTTGCATAGAACTATATCTAAATTGAAAGGCTTCAGATAATATAGTCTAAAAATCAGATTCAAACTTCCCCAGTGGCTGTTCCTGAAGGCCCTGGGTGGTGCCAGTGCTGTGGCAGTTTCTGTGAGAAGGGTCACAGCTGCCCGGGCCAGCCCTGCCCTGGGGTGGGGCAGGCTTAGAGCTGAGCAAAGAAGCTCTTGAGGGAGAGTTTTGCAAATATTTGAAATGTTGATGCATATGCACTAACACAGAACAGCAACACATCAGGAATCTTTGCCAGACACTCAGTATCGTTTTAGTGACAGTTTTAACAGTGTGGGAGCTTTGTGAATTAAAATAGCGATTGCTTTGTCTAATCTCAGGCATCAGCATGGAAAAAAGTCACCTGGAGGACTCAGGCAGAGGGGGATTGCCCTGTGGTACAGCACAGCACAGCCATGTGTAACAGAAGAAATTGTACCTTTTGAATAGGTCTAACAATAGAATGGGAAATTCTCTGATTCTGTATAATGCTCAAAATAATTGATTTTGTTTCTCTCCATTTTTTTTAATGAAGTTAAGAGTGGAGAATTTATCTGCTTGACTCCCATTAAAGCTAACCAAGAATGTTTCACTAATTGTAATGTTACAGGGATTTGTAATTGATTTGATTGAGTTTAATTGATTTACTTCTATGGATAGGCCTTAAAAGGAGTACCTGAATATGCCTTGGAAGCAAGGAAAATAACAGAGGCTTTGTGAAAGTGCTGGTTAGTTTGCTATAAAGCTAGATATGTTTTTCTTTTAAAAGAAAGGATTAGCTTTTATCTCTAATAATTAAATTTTACTTAAGACTATCTTATAATTTTTTTTAAATCGTTTTCTCTATTTTATTTCTATATTGTCTTGGGGAACACAGGGATATACTGTAAAAATAGGAGTTTCTTTAAAATGTAAGCCGTGGCAGCAAAACTTTAGGTGTTAAAGCCATGATTTTATAACTTCGTTCAGATTAGTGCCTTTTGAATACTTCCCCTTGTGCCTTAGGTTCTAGCAAACACCATTAACAAAAACCATCTTTAATGGTTTTAACCTCTTTTAAAAAACAAGATGTAGAAATAGATAGTACAATGCAATGTAAGATAATGTGTTCTTTGAAAGAGAGGGACATAAAAACAGGAAGCAAATAAATCTTTGGGTCTTTACACCATTTTGGTTTTAGAGCTCTCTGCCTACAGAAACTACAAGTGTTGCAAAAATATTGAGTTTGTGTAGTTGTGCTTACCCGGACATTTATATTCTGTATCTGAATTTTAATATTTGACTGTTCATTTCATGAAGCAATTGATAGAGTAAGCTTGAACTTTTTAATTTCAATTCTTCTACTCACTGAAGTCGATTGTAGTGTGACAGTGAACAGAGAATCATCACTGAACATCTTCCCACCAAAGAGAATCTTTCCTGTTGTGCAGGTGCATCTCCCTCCTGCTGTCTCCTGCAATCACAGGCAGCCTTGCTCTGTCCTTTGGAAAGGAGGAATTGTTATCCACTTTCAGCTTCAAGCTGTGACAATATCCAGCAGAGGAGACAGAACAAAGCAACACCCACCTTGCAGCCTGGGCTCTCTCCAGGCCCAGCAGTGTCCATCCTGACCTGAGACAAACACCACCTTCTGCAAGGTCATGTTTAGAAACTGTTCCTGCTTTTCAGATTCTTAATTAACCAAATACACAGACACCACTCAGGTTAACTCTATCAGATTTAAGAGGTAAGGTAGGTCTGGTAGAGACAGCACATCTGTAAATTGCTCCTTCCCTTGGCTGGATTTGCCCAGTTTCTGGTGTATTTTCCTGTGATAACTAGAGAAATGCAGAATAGGATTGTATTTCATGTAGGATTGCAAGTGTAAGCAAAGCATGTGTTTCTTCTACTTGTTAGTAGTACATCAAGGCAGCTTTATGTCTCACGTCAGTAGGCATTTTTTGACATAATTATACTACTCTTGTTGCTTTACATTCTAATCAATCTGAGTTGGGCAAAACTGCAATTATAATCAGTGCTTATACTGACAGAGGAGAGTGATAATAGAGAATGGCAGAGGAGTAACAAGCATGGTTTGTTGTTCCTTTTAAAAGCTTGCAATAAGAATGGCAGTCCCACAGCCTAATTTATAAGCCAAACCCAAAATTTGGGAGTGTCCCAAGAGAACAAATTTTGTCATCTTTGAAAAGTATTCAAGCTGGCTGAGTTAATTAGACTGCATTTTAAACATTCTGACACTGTAGGTGACTTAATCTGATCCTGACAGTCTTTATAATATCAGGTGTGGTCAGTTTTAACCTGAGTTCTATTGAATGCTGATTTCTTAGCACTGCTGGAAATTGAGACATCAGTTCCATTTACTGGGAGCAGGGAGGGGAAAACAAATCTGCCTTTCTTTCACTGCCACAATTGGAATGTTGGGCTCTGTGCTCTCAGCTTCTCACCTCAGAGTTCATCCCCTCTTTTTGCTGCATATTGAACTGCCATTAAAAGGAGAGGTACAAGGGCACTCATACTCAGTAATCTCAAATCCAGCACCCAAAGAGCTCCCAGCATAATAAGGAAAGCTTGATTCCCACACACCAGGCTGGTGGAGCATCTCATCTGCCAGCCAGTGGTGTCCCTTCTTCACTGAGTGCTGAGCAAATGTGGGAGTGGAGGGCCCTGTTCCCTCTGTGTCACACCCTGCTTTCCTCGATGGGACACACAGGGAGTTTGGCACTGAGTGTGCAGGAAAGGCTCTTCTGAGGCTTGTAAACAAATCAGCTGCCTATACACAGCTTTGATCAGGAAACTAATTCCAAGAAAGAATATGGGATCAGGTACAATGTGTAAGATTATGGAAATGGTTGTCTGAGGTCCAGTGTAGCACAGCATTATGTCTTTGTCAGTTGTGGCTGCCTGTTGATGAGGCAGAAGTTTAAAAAGCAGTGAAAATGTGTATGGATGGTTCACAAGGATACTGTCCCAGCATCTGAGTCAGAGTCTCAGTAGCTTCCCAAGCCAGGATTGACATTGCACATTTGAGAACATTTCCCTAACTTTTCTGACTATTTTTTCCAGCCCGTAGAAACATTTGGCACCTCCTTTACAGTCTATCAGCGTGTTCTGGAGGCCATCTGTGCCCTTCTGGGCTAAGCATGGACTTGGTTTTGTGCTGCATGGGGATGTAGTAGAAAATGCTATGGAGGATCAGCCAGTTAGTTGGTTGTTGGGTGGTCCATGGTGACCATCTGTGATTTTTGGGTTGATATTGATAATATTTACATCTCTGTATTTAGTGGTACGAGGGCTGTGCTCTTCTGAATGTGTTAGAAAGGGCTGGCACTTCCCTTTGAGGAGCTGGGGACATGATGTGGCTGCTTAGAGCTTGGTGCAAATGTCAGAGGTTTGGGGAGTGGACCAATGTGGAATGAAAACCCTCCTTTTCTGCTGGGATGGGGAAAGCACTTCATCCTAGCAAGGTGCCTTAAACAGAAGATGCTGCAGGGAAAGATTAATACAATGACAGTCCCTAGTCCAGGAATCGGCCTTCGAGGGAGTCTGGAAATACTATCTCTTTGTCTAAATAAATTTTAATGTAAATGTTATCCTTGTTAAATCTAGAGGCATGCTGCTTGGTAATTCTTTAAAATGCCATGTTTTTGGTGCCACATAGTTGATGTATTGGGTGATATTTTTGATTCAGTAGGAGACATATTTGTATCACATGGTGGATTTGATTTACTTTAGGAGATATCTGTTTTGATAGATGATGCATCTCATCCTGCATTGAATAAGCAGTGATTCAACAGGGATGTGTCTGATTTGGTGAATAAAATATTGTATCTGATTTTGATCAATTTTTCCTGCAATACACACATTTATTTTAATAGTTGATGCATTTATTTTAGTTTGATGTGTATCAAATTCTTCATGTAATGTTCTTTCTTCTGTTGGAATGATTTAGAGATTTTACAAGCAATAGATATATATTTCAATTAAAAGTAAAATGTTCATTACTGGCTGCCTTGCATTCACAATATTCTTGAATGTCTCAAATTCTGCTCATGTAGGCATTTGTGGTGGTTGGATGCAAGGCCTATGTAAGGTGTAAAGATAAACATTTCTTTGGCAAAACCATCAGTGCATTATAATGTGAAGGTAGAATGTCTTTTTGAAGAGAAACGAGTTTTGTTTATGCCTCACAAAGAGTGTCTATGCCACAGATATTGAAAAGTATTGAGAATACATGGGTACTTCATACTCATCATCAACCAGGCTCTTTTCCACCATTTAAATGTTCAATGAGAGTTTTCAGTTAGAAAAAAGAGATTCAGGACTAAGGGCCAGAAATTTTCACTTTTAGGGTATTATTACTGTGATTTTTTTTGTTTGCTTGTTGGTTTTTGTTGTGGTTTTTGTTTTGTTTTGTTTGGGGTTTTTTGGGTTTTGTCTGGTTTTTTGTGCCTTTTGTGCCATAACTTTGCTCCTTTCCTATCCAGGAAAACAGTGATTTGTAAAGCTTCTGATGACCTCTAATCTGCACTTGATGAAGCAGCAATGTAATTTGGTGCATATTTTCAATAAAGGGTAAACTACAATACATTTTGGTTGGCACCAAATTACCCTTATTTTATGTATTTAAATTTTACAGAAGTAAAGGTCATTTCCCTGGATGCTTCTTATTGTATTTAGTTTCATGCTATGAAAACAATTACATAGGCTTAGCACTTCCTGACCTTTTGTATGTTACTACTTTTATTTAATACCAAAAAATAAATTGCTACAAGAAGGAAACTGAGATATAAATATTAAAATTATTCACCACCCCCTAGGCTGATACAAGATTATATATAAAGTGTAGCCAACAGAATTGAAAAGCTGGAACAGGATTGAAAGAGATAATCTGGAAGCGGAACTAATGTTAAAAGCTGGTGCTCCCCAGCAGAGGTGCTGGAGTGGGAGGCTCAGCCTTCCTCTTTCCCCCCTCTCTCTCATGCTGGGTAAAGGGCTGTGCTGACCCTCTGGAGAGCCAAGGTCTGCTTGGCCACAGTGCTTTAAGTCCCCACTTTGTACAGCAGATAATGCTGAGCTCCTCTGGGAGCTTCTGTTGACAAGTCAGGTCTTGCTGTTTGAGCAAAGAATAGTTGTCCTAAGTAAGGGGAAATGGGATGAAGAGATCAGGTGTATTAATGTTTCCTAATTTTCATACATATGTATATATATTACTTCAGTTTTTAAGGTAAGAAGTATTTTACACATTAAACCCACAGCATGAGATCCTCTTTATCACTTCAGGAGCAATGTGAGATCAGAGAGGTGCCCTCACCTCAGCCTGCCTGGCAGGATATGTAAAGCAGTGATAAAATGGCTCATCTCCTCTGATACTGGTGTAGCTTCAGGTTGAGCACTCTCTGCTTTCTAGGAACTATTTCTGAGTTCCCCCAGGAATATTCTGCATCTAAGAACTGATCTTTCCTGAGCAAGCTGCCAGGTTTGGAAGAGGGAAGAATGAAGTGATGTAAAACCAGCTGTGTGATTTAGATCAGGGTAAGCATTGCTACCTTAGTGTGTATTTTCCTGTTTGTTTTGTGCTTCCTTAGCACATGAACAGAATGGATGCAAGGGCTGGAAAGCATTCCAGAATAAGCCCAGAATGGATGAGGGATTCTGGCTGCAGGCAGGCTGAAGCCTCCCTTCCATCCTTAGCAAGGTTTTCCCACAACTGGAATTTACAACCTGTAGTGAATGACTTGGGAGAATATCTAGGACTATATTCTCCTCTAGGCTCTGGGATAGTTTTGGACAAGTACATCTGTACAATAGAGAAAATATCATATGATGTTAAATAATAATAGCTATCTATTCACCTTTTCATCAGAACTTTTGATTTTGAGCTTTTTGAGAAAGAAATTTTGTCATTCATGCACCCAGAGCCAAGCTTCATTTCCTGCTCTTGGGCAGCTCTCACAGTGTTCAAGCACGTCAACGTTGTGAATTTGGATATTTAAATGCTGCCAAACTCTTTAACATTTTCTATTAAATTTTATTAGAAGTTCATGAAAGCTATGAGCATTAGTTTCTGTGAAAGATGTTAGAAAGCCCCTATAAATGTCTACATATGGAGAGCCATTCACAAATAAATGACAGCAATACAAGTTTCTAAACTTGTAAAAAGTTGTCATATTGCTTCCTTCTTGAGCAGCTGGGCTATTGAATTACCTGGGCTATGTAATGGACAATACACAGGCTGTTGAGAATTAAGTATAAAGCCAAACATGTGGCCTTTAAAATTTTTTCTGAGTTGTTACAGCGTGTAGCACTGCATTATGCCATATCACATTGGCGTGATAGGCAAGTGAAACAAGACAGGTCATGCTAATGAACAGGGAAACACAGCAGTTTGCTAGTTACCAAATTCACTTAGAGTATTTCAGGGCATTTGGAAGGATTATGGGAGAGACAGTTATTGCTGAGAAAAGCTGAGTAGTAATGAAATTAGGGATGTGAAAACCATATGTTTGCTGCTGTTTTACCAAAGCATGAAATGTTCTCTTACTGTATATCTGTGTCTTCTCTCTGCTTTAAAATGAAGGGTGTGCTGCAAGATCACTTCAATAGGGTACAGGAAGCAGATCTTAATATTAATTGAAAATGCATTTAATCTCAGCATGGTTTGTTTCAGATGGGTATCTGGCTTTATGGCCTGTATACCCAAAGCACATTTGTGTGTTTTTTATGATCTTAATGAGAGAAAAACAACTGCAAATGTGTCCCAACCCTTTCACAATAATAACACTTTGGAAACCATGAAGGAAATAAATTTTTTAATAATCATAAAAATCTCCATGTTTGCTGTTGCCAGTTCTTCTATTTGGCCAAGTTTACAAAATGTAGTATGAACATGGGCTGGATATTTTTCACTTTAAACTGTGGTCAGGCTAGATTGTTTCCTCTAACTTTTCAGGTGCACCCAAATTATCTAAGCCTAGGAGTGTTCACTAGTTTTCATAAAATTCATCTTTATTGTCTCAAAGTAGAAGCTGTTTCCAAACCATTCAATATAGCAAGGACAGCTGGAAGTGCCCTGAGGTCACATCTGTCTCTGCTGCACTCTGCCCTTCACCCATCAGTTCCTTGAAGTGGAACAGTTTTCCCTGTACTGTACTTGAGCTGGTCATTTCAGGTGAGGGAAGGCAGTCAGCATCAGACAGAAACCAATTTTTCCCTCCTAATAAACTCCAAACATGAAAGGTAAGAAGTGCAGACAAGCCTGTCTCAGTTGCTGAGTGACTGACACTGGTGGGTACCTGGCTGCCTAGAGGGGAGTTCAGGACTCCTTTCAAACTATTTATTGCCCTGCTGTGATTTTTTTATGGTTGATGTTTCATGGTTTCATGAGGATTGGGCACACTACACAGGATGGGTGAGGGAATTAAAGGGCAGGAAAGTAATTAGAAGCTGCCAGTGACTGAAAGGAAGTGATTTGGACAGTCTTCATCTACAAGTTTGGTGGGCTCAGCAGGTGTCAAAGAGTGCTAGAAATTATATCACCCAATTGTTTTGATCTTAGGTGGGAACACAGAAGTATTGCCTTGGATAATAGAGGAAGATATAAGAAACATTCTTTAGATCTTTCCTAATGTACTTCTAAAATCCTGTGACGTACTTGAATGGACACAGCATTTTCTATTGTGTTCTGAATTGCTTTAAGAATAAGAAGGTTCTGGTGAATGTCATACATAGAAGGCTAGAAAACATGATCAGTGTCCTCTTCACTTCCTCCAAATTATTCTAGGGGAATGTGATAGGGTTTTGTCTAATGCAGTGGATTAAGACCAGCCCTATTCTGTTATTAAAAATGTCTTCCTAGGGTCATTTAGCATTTCTGCAATTCTTTCAAGTATACACCAGAGCAATACAATGAATAACTGTCAGCCCACATTTGGGCAGTATAACATGTTAGAAAGATTAAGTAACATGATTTAAGATAATTGCCTCAGTAATTTGTCAATTTTGCAGCAAACTACAAATAGTCTTTCTCCTTTTTCTTTTTTTTCTTTTTTTTTTTTTTTTTTTGAAAAGTTGTAAACTGTCTGCATTTATTTTCTGATGTTTTTCATATTTTACAGTCTGTCTTCCAGACTTTCAAGGAACTCAGTCTTCCACTGTTTCTTTTTTTGCTTATAACTTTATGCTTTGGACTGGCAGCATTTGACTTTGTCTCTCTTCATTGACCTCTGTGAGCTTTATTTAGACCTTGAATATGTTTATATTACAGCTGGGAACAAATGGTGGCTTTTATTACTGCAGTTATAGTTTCTTGGATGGGAAGTGGCAGGTCAGACCCACCGAATACCACCCTCTGTCCTCTCCCAGCAGGAGATATTGTTTATTTCTAAAGCTGCAAGTCCCACTCCAGCTGGACTTCAGCTTCTTGAGGCTACTTCTCACATGGGCCCAAACCTGTTCTTATTACCTGGATAAAAGTCCAGTGCAGTGTTATTTTTGCCATAAATTGCATACTCTTTGTTAACCCCATTTCCTAACTGAAGAAAATAAGGCTCAGAGGATTTAAGGATGTGGTTTCCACATTCAGAAACGCCCCAATTACCTGTGCACAGTTATTGTAGCTGCACACACGCTGTGTATTCTAGAAACCAATTCAGTGTATTAGATCCTGTCTCCATGTACATCTGAACATTTGAGGTATATATTTGTGTACTGGAAAAGCAGCTGTGCACAGCTGGGCAGGAACAGCTCCTAGTGATTTCCACAAGGTCGTTCTGCAAATGAATATCAAACCTGAAGCTGGATAACAAGTCTCTCTTTTTTTATTTAGTACAAAATAAACTGTTGAAGAAAGTTTCTTCTAGGTTGTATTGCTCATTGAGTTTAAACACATTTCCCAGTCTCTTAATGCCACTTTTCCTATTGTTCTGCTGTGAAAAATCTCACTGTGAACTGTGTGGCAGTGTCATTTCTAAAAGATGGGTATATGAAGCAGGAGTATACACACTTTAATAAAAAAAAACTTACTGCTGCAACAAAAATGTTGTTTCAGCTCTTTTTCTGTGCAGCAGAACAGTGGCACCCAGTGGCCATTCATGTAAAAATACTAGCCACTAAAATTGCAAAGCTGAAATATCAGTACAAATGAAAAATAAATTAGCACTTGTATGTCTTCTGTTTCTGTATGCCTCTAAATATTCCTTAAAACACTGTAAGTTTTGGACAAATTTCAAGGACATTCATTTTGTCTCATGCATATATCTGTGTTAACCCTACAATATGCACGTGCTTGCAGGTATGCTTGTAACAATTCCATTTGGATTTGTTCCTAAAAATAAATTTACATCTTTTTGCTTTTAAAAAAACCTGTTGGCTGGATGGTCACAGACAAATGGTGATTCACATCCCCTTGGCTCTCCATTATAGCCAGGAGTGCTATGGATTTGGAAATCATGCCAAAAGACAAAATTTTGTAGTTGTAATGAAGAACTCATCTTCAGGTGAAATTCTGAATAAATGGGTGGTATAGACCTGCCTGATCAGCCCTTTTGTCCCGTGCTGAAATGAGCCTGTTACTTGGACTAAGCTGGGTTTATGGTATAGACTTTATTACCAGAGGGTTGGAGTCTTTTTGTGGAGTGAGTCTTCAACAGCAGTTGTCTTTCTGTCTGCAATCCCATTTTAGATCAAGGAGGCCTTTTCTATCAAAACTGTCAAAAATTTTCCTGTAAAAAATGTAGGTTTTAACATTTAAGATGCTCCACCAAACCCCAGTTTCTTATCAGAAAATAACCAGCCATCTCAGCATATAATCTCCTTCAGTTCATATGAGGGTTAAATGCAATCAGGTGAGCAAAATGTATAAATAACTGCCATGTCTATCTAAGGAATTTGTGCAGGCACTCTATTTCAGATAATGCATAAGCATGTATTTGGCCCATATTTATAGGCAGAAGATCTAATACCTGTCTATCATTCCCTGAACCTAAAATAGGTGGTGGGTAAACCATCTAAGTTTTATAGCAGTAAAAGAATTTGATGTATTAAAGAGCTATTCTTTCATGTGTTATAACATATTTCTAGTTTGAAGAAAGTTTAACAAGCTATTTTCACTTGCTTGCATATTGGAAGCAAAGTCAGCTTGGTGTTTGAATTGGTAATGGCTTCTTAGCTGGAAAACTCATATCTTATGTTGAATTATTCTAAATCGGACAATAAAAATGATTTGAAGGAGAACTCAGAAATAAAAAGTAAAAAAGGCTTTAAATAAGGCATGTTTAATGTCCCATGAGTCAACAAAATTGCTTTGTGGTTTAGACTGATTTTATATTATTAATAGGACTGTACAATAATCTCCTACAAATCCTTTATTCCATTGGTAATACCTTTTTCCTAGTGCAAACATAGAAAGTATGCATATAGCAGAGGAATAATTGTGAAATTAAGGTCTAAAAACTTGAAAAATTCCACGTATTCAGGATTTGATTGGAATGTTCAGCCACTGTGTGAGTAATTGCAGTTGGACCTGCCTTCTATGTGCAGTTTCTTCTCAACTTGGAATTCTTCTCCTTCCCTGAAAACCAGAAAATAGATTAAAAGCCTGAAGAGTAAAAAAGTGGAATGGTGTGGACACTTTGTATAGTGTCAAAAGATGGATTTTAAAAAAAAATACCACTACACAATCTTTTTGCAGATGGGGTACAAAGCATTTCTTGACAGCAGCCCGTGAGCAAATATCCAAAAGCTTTTCTGAGACTGGGATATGTAAACTAGGCTTGTTGCCTTTGACATAATTTTTCTGAAGTTTTTCTGGAGCAGTCATTTTCTTACAGATATTTCATGTTCCCACAGAATATTGAAGGCTGATGAAACGAGTTCCAGGCTTTGGATGGCAAGGTGTGGGCAATGAGAGTGAGGAGAGCCTGGCCTGTTGTGGTACATTCAGCAGTGTTTGTGTGTGGGAGAACTGGGAGAAGATACCACTTGTCCTTTCAAAACTCTTGCACAAGCCAAAAAACATGTCCCTGCAGTAGCCAAGCCCCCAGCCAGTGTTAGATGTGCAAACAGAGGGATAAAAGAGATATGAATCTCTTTGCAGAGAGTGAAGAGGAGTGGAGGAAGCACTTGAAGTGAGGGCAGCTTAGATATCCATAGTGAAACGAGGCTGGAAAACCTTGGGCTGGGGACTTTGGCCATAGACCTGTGAGAATGTGCCCTGGAAGCTGAGGGGCCAAGAGAGTCCAAGAGCATGAAGGAGTACTGGAAATGATGTGAAGAATAAGTTAGAGAATTTAATGTAGAGATATTAGAGTATAGGCAGGAGTACGAGGGGAACAGAGAGTTAAATGAAAAGGAAATAGTTGAAAGATAGGTGAGATGTTCAGTAGGTTGATAGGAGAGGGTAGGTATGAAGTCCCTGAAGACTCCAGGATTCACCTCAGAAAAAGATTGACAGACCTTTAAGAAAGAACCTGAGAGCAGGGCTTGAACTTGTCCTTTGGTTTCTTGGCGGCTGGCTACCTGGGACGAGCATGGAGTTTTTAGTGTGTCTGGAGAACTGAACTAATTAATGAGGTGAGGCAAAGGTTCAAACCTACTGAATGTGCTGAGGAGGAGAGAAAGGCCTGAACTCCTGAGAAACCTGATTATGCCACCTGTAAGGCAGAAGTTCTCTGTAGACTGTTACATGGCTCAAGCACAACTCAATTTGCAAGCTTAAGAAAGAAAACATGGCCAGTAAAAGAAGAAAGTGCAGAAAACTGTTAGGGTACATATGTAAACAAACACTGCCTGCACTATCAGAAACCCCTGAGAGGGAGACATCTATTTCTAAATACTCCCATCTTAGAGGTCATAACCCATCTTCCCTTTAGCAGCTCACAAACATATTGTACACCCATGCAGAAACTGTTGTAGTGGATTTAGTAGAATGAGTATCATTGGTCTTCTTGTTCTTACTTTTGTAAGCTGTAAGCATTTATCATCCCCATCATTTTTAAGAAACTAAAATATCAAGTGAATTCATCAATGAATGCTTTAGGCCTTTTGCATCCCATGAAGTGTAAGAACTAAGTAGTTAACATTTGTAAAGCATATAATACAAATTTTAAGAGCCTTCAGAATTCATACATTGCTCTGTTGAAGTTGTGTGCATTGAGTTGGGCTTTATTTGAAATATGTTTTTTGTTTGTTTGTTTAGTGCTTTTTAAAGTTGGCAGCAGCAGAGTGATCTTATTCAGGCTGCTGACTCCTCTCTTGTTTCAGCAAGAAAGTAGGAAAAACTGGAGAGGGCAACAGCAGAAGAATACTTCTGCAAAGTTTGTGGTTAGACTTAAAATCTGTGTTTAAAAATACTGGCTTGTGTGAACAAGGTCAAGAAATGAATTGCACTGCCCTCCTTCTTTTTAACTAAGGTTTTTTCTTTGTTAAGAAAATAACAGGAAGAAGAACCTTAAGAGCAAAGGTCCCCAGCTCTATTTGTTGGTGCCATCAGGTGTGATGGTTGTGGGTATGGCTGAGTGCAAGAACCGTCCTGACTCTGACTCTGCAGCTGCAGCCCAGACTCGCAGTGCCCCTGCTGCCATCAGCACCTGTCCCATGGGCAGGGCAGCCCAGGGCCCAGGGCAGAACCTGCTGTCCCTGCGAGGGGCAGGACAGCTCCTGTCACACACGGGGGACAGGGGCTGACTCCCCTCTGCAGACAGGCCCTGCACTTATCTGAGTTTGCAGGGAAATCTACAGATATCCATAGAGCATTTTTACCTAAATCCTGGAGGTCTGCCCTGGGCTGGAGTGTGTTTCCTGAAGGAAATAGCGAATGAAAAATTTTTGACTGGAGAGGAGATTTACTGACTGTGTGGCTATCCTGAAGGTTTGGGGCTTGTATTTTCTGTTGTAACTGAAAGCTGAGAAAGCTGTTTATTTACCTTTCTGCAAATTAGGAAGACAATGCATATACTAGGAGACTTTTTTTTTTCTTTCAGCTGACTCAGAAGACACAATGTTTCCACTGACTCATTCTCAGGTCTAAGACTCTGTTGTCATTCATGGCATGTTCAATAGAAGTGATTTATTGCCTGTCTGCAAGTCAAGACACTTGATCATTATCATCTTCTTTTTCCCCCACATCAACCTTTTCCTATCTTATGCAAGTCCCAGCTAATTTAGATAAGGTCAAGATCTAGGCCACTCCTTAAAAGTTTTAAACATGGCTTTTCCTTCAGTTCCTTCTATCTCATTCTTGAAACATCCTTTGTAGTATCCCCAAGGCAGAGCTGGAAGAGAAGGTTAGTGGATAATTCAGTAGTTAAGCTATCCTCCAACATCTGATATTCCTCCAAGGCATTAAATTTTCGCTTGTATCTGTTAAATTGCTGGGAGCTTTCTTCAGTGGTTAATCATCTTTCTGAAATATGTGGGGTTTGCAGTGATGCAGAACTCTGAAAAATTCTCCTCACATTATCGTTCTAAAGGTGGAAAGATAGATATTACAGGTTTATCTCTGTAGTAATTTGAATGTGTATGTATATATATGTGTGTACGTATAAATGTATCTTTATGTGCAATGGCAAAACAAATTAAAAGGCAATTTAACCCTTCTTATAAATGGGATATGACCTTACATCATCCCTTCCCCCATTAGCCATGAATGCAGAAATTCTCTCTGAATATTTCTTCTCATGTTTAGTGTGAAAAGCAAAGCAGGAACAAGATTTTTAAAGGATTTTTTTCCCAAACCATCCCCGAAGACATTTTCTGAAAAGGATAATCCATCTTAAAACATGTTGACTTGCAAATTTGTCATGCCTCTGCCACATCGGCAGAATGCTGCAGCAACTAAAGAGCCACCAGATACAGTTCTATCCTCCAGCAATATCCTGAGGAATTTTGCAGAGTTGGTGATGGGCTTTGTGGGCTGCTCTGACCGGTGGAGTGCAGAGCACAGGACAGGCAGGATGAGCAGCAACAGGCAGGAACAGCCACCTGCACTTTGGGGAACAAGGAGGGAGGGAAGAATTTCTACAAGTGTTTTTCCCCTTAAATCATAACTTCAGGATGCAGAATAACAAAGAAGGATGACTGTTCTTTGTGCATATCCCTGACTTGAGTGCACTGAGACATCCCAGCCTTTTTCTGTGGCTCAGCAAAGAATTACTGTGTATTTATTTGCTTAAATTATTTTCAAATGTATCCGTCAAAGTCCCTCAAAAACATCTATTTCACCAGACTGATTTGAAATACTTTTTTTTTGTAATTTCTGACGATATCTTACAGAAAATGAAATGATCTTATTCACACAGCCACTTAGTATTTTCATTCCATTGTAAGAAGGCTAACATTTCTCATATCATCTCTATGATACTGAGTAAAATCAATATGATTTTAATTACTCGTGTCCTGTGCTTCTATTATCTAAGATTGCCATTGCACATAGAGTGAACCTGAGGCAAATTTAGGTATCACTGAATTAAGTTTGGTTTATGTTTGTAATGAAGGTTTTCCCAGCCCAGGAAAGCAAGCTGGACGTGGCAGTGGTGCTTTGGTTTGGTTGATGTGGTGGTCTTTGGTCAGAAGTTGGGCTCAATGACCTTGGAGGGCTTTTCCAACCTTAACGATTCACTGCTTCCGTGTTCTAAACTGTGTGATGTGATTGATTGGTGGGTTTTTTTTGGCGTGGAGCTGCATTGAAAAGCTGCATTGCATAAGAACAGGAGCCAAAACAGGGACTGCGTGCACTCCTAAGTCTGGAGGTCGCTGAGTCGTGCCCGGTAGAAGTAACAAAGGGCAGGTAGAAGCAGCATCTGAGGTACCTGGGACCAGCACACTCTTTCTCAGGCTGTTTATTGTTTGTAGGCAGCTTACATGATGCAGCGCTTTGTCCCTCGGACTGTTTCTGCAGCGGGGCCGGGCCGGGCCGGGCTGGGCTGGGCTGCCACAGGCACCCAGCTGGGGAGTGGGGAGCTGGGGGGCTCGGCATGGCTGGCCAAGGGCTCCTGTGCTCAGACAGAGAGGGAGCCCTCGCACACGGACTCGGCATTCGGCTCTCTGCCACTTCAACTCCACTCCTGGAAATTGCAAATCTGAACAAGGGCTGAGCAAGCAAGATTCTCTTTGCTTCAGCTTGTTGGATGATGAGCATGCACATAGACATTCTACTCAGCACATTTGAGAATAGCTGAATTTCTGCTCTTTACCATTCTGTAAATCTGCAGTGTCACATCCTAAATCCAGACTTTGCCAAATGTTTTTCCTTTTAGTACAAAGTACTGCATTGAGTTAATTTGCTTTTCTCGTGCTCCTCCTTTTCATGAGCATTCACATGGTTCTGTTCTGCTCGTCAGTTCCTCAGGGGAGAGCAGGGGAAGGAATACACTTCAAAGTTTTATGAGGCTACACTCACAGAAGCTTAATATTAAATTTAAACTTGAAGATGTGCATGCCTTCATTTCTATTCTACTATGCACTCTCTGACTCTGGAGTATTGAACATGCCAAGAAAGTTCAGAATGTGGTTTAATTTTTAGGAAAGCTGTCTGCTTAGAAACGGAATGTACCTGAGGTTGAAACTAACTACCAGATGAAATTCTGTGTAAAAAAAAAACAACCCTACATGTCAGATAAATTATTCATTGTGAATTGTTTACCTTTGACTTCATGTTTTGCAGCTAGTTGTGAACTTTTTTTATGTTTTTAATTTTAATATTTGTCTTAAAAAATGCTCGGTGTTTTTGTGAGAAAACTTTATATGAATTCTGCTTCCAAAGTCAACCTCAGCAGGGAAAATTATGTGAAAATTAAGTTAAAATGCTATGTATTTAAAGCAAAGACCAATGTTACTTTCATCCTGAGGCTGAAAGTGTCTCTCTAGCAACTGGAAATAGAGTTAAGCTTGCCAAGAGTTCCTTGTGAAGCAGATGGAGAGACAACTAACAACCTTGATGAAATCTTGTTGTCTAAGCCTTCTGAGTATCCACGGGGCTCCCAGAGCTACCTATCAAACTAACTTGATGGCTGCCCTATATGAAAGTATTCTTCACTCTTGTCAATGGCTGTAGCAGTTTTGCACCCTTCCCCCTCCCTGCACAGAGCTGTTCATTCTGACTCACAGTTAAACTGGTAATTCTCTCTTCGTGTGATAGGAGTGATTACAGCTCTGTCCTGATTCCTGAAAAACCTCCATGGCCATGGACATCTTTTCTCTTTACAGGGGTTACACTTTTTTCTGGTATTCAAAAGACACCCAAGAATGTGATGATTAGTGCCTGCATACTTTCAATGGCTACATAAAATAGTATTATATGTGGCTGCATGCACTGAGGATATTTGATGCTTGAGTTAGACTGGTTTGCTGAATGCAGAGAAACAGTCTTGGACTCTGCCAGCATTCTCAGATGCACAACATGATCCAAAAGCTGATTGTAAGATGATGGTATCAGTCTCTCTTTTCTTGCTGCTGGTGGGCTCTGAATATAAATCACAAGCTGCCTATGCTTCGGCTGATCCTCTGTTCCCACAGTGACCTTAGAGTAAATGTATTGTTTTTTTCATTTATATTTAAGACCAGATGAAAGTATGTTGGGGCTTGCTTCCCTGTCTGCACAAACCAAATCAATATTTCACACACATTCTCTGGTGGCAATTAGCTGTTCCCCTAACAGAAGTAACGTCTGCTTTAGAAGCTTCCACACCATCCACTCTCTTTGTTTTTATTCTTGCAAGTGTTCAACCAACTAAAGCGGGATCAGAAGTTTGTTTAATTGACATTTCTTTCTTTTCTACTGCAAGAAAACTGTCTCTACAGAAAGGACACTGAAGTGAGTAGATGTGCAGGTGTACAGTCATTGATGTCCTCTCTCTGCTTCCCCTGTATGCTACTGAGTATTCACACCTGTGTCTGTGGTCATTTCAATTATTGAGAGCTGCTCAGTCCACAAAGCCAGATCCTGCTCTTTGCTATGCACGGACCCCTCCTCTGGAGCTGCAGAACCGTGGCTGGTCCCTACATAAACCATGAATGACTGGATGTGATGAGAGCTGCAGGGACTGCAGCGTTCACTGTGCCCAGGAGGGAGGGCAGCCTGTGGTTTCAGAGTGGGCAGGCTTTGGCAATTGCTGCTGCCAGAGGCAAGGCTGGCACTCCAAGCCTGTCTGGAGGGCAGAGGTGGCCAAGCCTTGCAGGGAGGTTTGAAAGGCACAGCCTCAAGCTCGTGTGTGTCAGACAGTGCTCAGTGCTGGTTTCACTTAAACTCAGGGTCAGACTGCAGCAAATCGAGCAAGGGCAGATGGTGCTCAAGGTACAGGAGAGGGAGCCACGAGGGCTTTGGCCTGGACAGAGGAGATGCAGCTGGCATCTTCCAGATTGCTTATTTTGGTATGGTTCTGAATTTTTTTATTCTGGGTTTAAGGGAAATAGATGAGACTCAGTGTAAAAAGCAAGGTGATGTATATTTTCAGGTAAGTGCATGAGTAGGTACAAGAGCAGAACAGGGAATAGGTTTGCAGGCAGTGGTCAAGCATCTAAAATAGTATTCTGAATCATTGTAGCCTGCCAGACTTCTTTTTTTTTTTTTTTTTTTTTTTTTTTTTTGATCCAAAAAGGCAATTCTTGGACGAAATTAATGTTGATTTAGAAATGCTCAAATTATAGAATTTTTTTTTTAACAGGAAATAGATATCTGTATTTTAAAAAGTTTTTTGAGCAAAGCCCATTTGACAGGTGGCTACTGTGTGGACAGAAGGGTTTCAGATCTGTATGGAAAATAAAAATTGTGTGTGGAAAGAAATATTGTTCATTCCATGAAAAGGGGGAAAGAGATTTCTTCTCAACCTTAGAAAGAAAGCTGGCTTGCTAAAGACATTATTTTCTTTAAAATGTGTTCAAGATTAAATTATTAGCAAATACAAGTTGAGTTTGGTGGTTAGTTTCAGGTTCATTAAGAAAGAAGGTTTTCAAAGAATATGGTGAAATTACAATGGGTGGAACTTAGATCTTTCATTTTTTAAATGAAGTGTTTGAAAATTCTTAAACTTTTGCTGAAAATCTGCCTCTCAAAGTGATTTTACATTGATTGAAAACAGTATTTTTAAAAATTTAATTAAAAACAAATTTATATATATGTGTGTGTGTGTGTGTATATACACACACACATATATATTCCCCTATGTCAATGTGGTTCCAGTGTAATCAAGTTATATAATTCCAGCTCTTCTGCTGGAATTTCCAAAGAAGAATTTCTCATTGAGGAACTTTCCAGGAGCAGAGAGGGAACAGGGCAAATTATTCCTGACAGTGTCAACACTATTTTATCAGCAGAGTGCTAAGGACAAGGACAGGCCCAAGAGGCCAGCACAGCAGGATGTGTGCATGTGCCACCCCTGGAACAGCACCAGGGGTTTGATGGTGCTGGAACACTCCAGTGCCTGAGGGTGAGCACATCCTGACCCTGTTTGCAGGCCCTGTGTTCTGGGCAAACCTGTTGGCAAAAGCAAAGTCTTTCCCATCTCATGCTGATTTCTACAGCTGCAACCACAGAGGAGCATTGTCCTCTGTGCAAGCAGATTGAGCTCTTGGAATGGGGGCAATTTCCTGTTTTCTTGAACCTATAATGAGATTGGGGGAAAAAAAACCCCCAAATCCACACACAAATTTAGATGCAAATATTGACAAACGGGAAGTCATGTAGAAATATGCACATAGGTCAAATAGCTGTTTTTCTCCTGGAGGAAACAAACCAACCTCCTGAAGATACAGCAGATTCCTTAGGTGGTGTAACCTGTCCTGGATGCAGCCCAAGTCTGGATTTATGTTGCTAAACTACAGCTGTGGCTTTGGCTGTGGAAGACAGGCAAAGAGCTTCCTATTAGAAGCCTGAAGGCTGCTGAGAAGTTCAGCTATCCATAAGAGTGGAGCCTGAAGTTGAATTCTGAAAGGTTTCAAGGTTATGGTGGTGGAAATCTGTGCAGCATCACCTCATTCCCAGTTCTGACAGACTCATATTTTCTTCCTTGAAATCCAATTCCTTTGTAGGCAACACTTTAAAACAACAGCTTCTGAATGATATTCATATGTGCAGTTACCTGCACAGAGAACATAGGAAAAAGGAGTGACAATTTCACAAATAAAGCTTTTAATAGCTAAATAAATAGAGGCAGTTTGGAAATAAATTATTTTCATATGCTGAATATTATGTCAAGTGAAATACATACTTTACATTCATTTTTTTCACAAAGGAAAGTAAAAAAACCCCACAATACCATATATTTAAGGGAGGCTTTCTCTGGGATACTATGTCCATTATAGTATACATACTTATAATTATGTACATGCTTATTATTTTCTCTGTGCTTTGGTCAGACACAGATTTACCTCCACCAGCTGGTGTAGAGGGAATCCATTCAGATGTGGAAGCTTGTGGATAATATGCCAGGATAATATACCAGGTTACCTGTCATGTATCATGGAATTCATGTGACACTTGGCCTTACATTCTGTACTCACTGGTTTCCCAAGAAATTTGGAAGTGTTGCTTCTGATGGGAATTGTTGAGAGGGCTTGGACCTTTCCTCCTGAGATGACCCTGCAGTACCTGTGGTCTACAGAAATGCTAAATTCCCTTGAGATAAAAGCAGGCTGCTCAAAAAAGTGTCTTTCTTAGAGATTTGTACTCAGCTTCTACTTTCTTTCCTGAAGTACTTGTAAGGCTTTTTGCACTTTCCAACTGCACTTGCCAAAGCTTTGTGCTGCCTTGCTGGCAGGAATCTCAGAACAGGAGGTGCTTCAGTGTGGGCTTTGTGGGAGGTGCTGACCTCAGTGCTCCTCTGCTCCTGGGCTAGCTGTTGTAAACCCAGTTTACAGCAAAATGTAACCCCCTGAAGCAGATTTTAAATCCGTCACACACTTTCCAACAGAACAGTTTCATTCACTTACAGGATGCTGCAAGTAAGACAAGTCCAGAGCCCAGGTGGGCTGAGAGTACATTTTTTTTCTGTCTCATGGTTTCTCACCTGCTGTATGTGAGGGTTCTCCTAGGATGCTGGATTGGTGATAAACTCTAAGGCTAACTCTAAGTCTAAGTCTGAATTCTAAGTCTAAGTCTGAATTCTACGTTGAAAAAAATTCCCTCAGAATGGGACATCTGGGGTTTGTGGTGGTTTTTTTTTTTTTTTTTTTTTTTTTTTTTTTTTTTTTTTTTTTTTTTTTTTTTTTTTTTTTTTTTTTTTTTTTGTTGTTTTTTTTTTTTTTTTTTTTTTTTTTTTGTTGTTGTTGTTGTTGTTGTTGGTTGGTTTTCTCTTAATTTCTTTCCTCTGGGAGAAGGGAAGCACTATATCTCTTTAGCAGATGTCAACTCTCCTGTTATCCTACAGCTCTCATTTTCAACCTTCATTTTGCTAGGCTGAAGCTATGGAAAGTTAACCTTTGTCTTGAGAAGGTCTGATTTTATCTATCAAACAATTGTAGATTTCTTCCAATACTGAGTATTCCAAGGCAATAAAAGCCCTTTGGTACTGGGGACAAGTACCAAAGATGGCTAGGTAAATCAGTGTTGAGCCTTGTCTGCAGACTTGTCACTGCCTCACTCAACCCAATTTCTTACAACATCCAGGAACCTGTGACAGACCAGAATAATTGTTTAACATTACCTTGTGGTTTTATTGACTGCTAGGTAGTGGAGTCTAAGAGAAACATTTTTACTGAACAGTGTGACAACAGAAAGTCTAATATTTCAATTTTGCTTACTCATTCAGTTAGTACCCCAGCAAGTCAAAGCACTGTCAAGCTCCCACAAAAATACACCTGGGGAACTCACCTGGTGGGTTTTCTGTGTGTCACACCACTGTCAGTGTGTTCTCTAGGCTTTTTTCAAAGAAAGGGCTCTGAATGTAGAAAGGCCACTGGACTCAATCAATATAAAAGGCTGGCTGCACTCCCACTAGCTACCAGTTTTATTGTGTTACTGATCTACTTTAGTTTTCAGAATTTTTTTTATAGTAGTAACTTTTAGTTGCCATTAGTGCTACAACTATCCTCCATGGGAGCATTTAACAATGAAAAATGCACATGAAAAATTGCTGGAATTTAAATGAAAGATACAGCATACAGAAAAGTAGTTTGATCATGAAAATTTTGCACAACCTTTTCATGGGGGAAGAATAGTGAGTGCCTATTGGTATTTCAAAGTTCAAGTGAAATTCACATCACAATGGCAGAAGAATGCAGTAGATCAGTTGTAAGGGAAGATGAGTTACAGCTCAAATGGTGATTATTGCAGATAAGTGGACAGTATCTTGAAGGTTACTTGTGAGTATTTTAAGTATTTATTGCAATACTTTATCGTTAAGGGAAAGTTTGAGTGAATATAGAACCATCTTTACATACTATGCTCCAGCACCTTCCTATACATTGTATAAGGTGTAAGAAGATTGATTGGTAATAAGGACTGGTCTGTTTATGGGAAGCATGGGGAACATTGAAAGATGAATGACTGAAAAAACGAAAGTAAAAGTGCTTTACTGCTGTCTGTCCAGTTATTAGCAAATGCATGCAGAGTTGCTCCATTTAATTCACTTTTCTTTAAGGGGGAGTCATGTCCAAGCAACAGCCCAAACCCTTCATATATAAATCCTTTTGGAAAAGCTGCTCAGTCCCTGCAGAGCACGACAAGGCAGCCTCCCCTATTTACAGGGAACAGAGTCCTGCTAGGCTCCAATTTGCTCTGTGGTGAGTGCTGACCTCAACACCCACTGGGAGAAGGGAATTTGAAACTCAGAGTTACTCAGCACTATGTAGGATTAAAGGTTCCAATTTCAGTCCATTTAAATGCATGCTCAAACTTTTTTTTCGGTATCTTGAATTAGATTATCAAAATAGAATTAAATTTGAGAACACCGAAATTTAATGTGAAACGGGACTCTTATTTTCTTGCCTGCTTCAATTATAACAAAAAGACCCCTGTGCTTTTTGTACTTTTACAGCAAGTGCCCAATGTGAAAAAGAAAAGAGTGTAAGGAAAATTAAGAGCTTCCCTTTGCTGGACTCCCTAGTAGCACTCTTACTTTGAACAGATTGGTATCCACAGCTCCAGCTTCAAACCCTGAAAGAAAGTGGCTTTGTCTGATAGTTTTATTATATGTTTTTAAACTATGTGAAATGAAAGGAGTGGTGATTTAGAGGTTCTGCAGTGCTTTACTGACTCAAGTTCAGATTATAACAGACTGCTAACCCCTATTTCTCACCTGTAACACCAACCTATAAATTATAAACATGTTGGCACAATTGTTAGATTATTATTTTTTTATAGCTCTCAATTTACAACTCTGGCTGTCCTTGAGCTGGTTCTCTGTATTTGTTACAGTCTCCTGAGGGAGGATTCATTGACTAGTGACTCTACATTTTAGCTCAGAGAAAATTCAGTCTCATTCCAATATCTTCAATTTTTCACAAGGCCTTACTGTTCCTCATTGATTATGTCCTGAGGATTAATTATGCTGTCACTTAATCTATTTACATGCTTGGACAATATATGGGCCCACTTATTCTGACATGGTCAGCATTTCCCCCCAGTATGAGACATGCTTGTTTTATTAATTGCAACATGTTGCCATTAGAATGCATGGAGGTGATTATTTAGCAAAGTTGTATTTATTCCCATCATAAATCTATGAAGATATTTTTCTCTGTGACTTTGAAAACTGGGCTGTCTACATTTTTTACCTTGAAGGCATCAGAAAAAAATGGTGTTTCATGAAAGAAGATTACTCTCTGGTAGGTTGTTTTACACAGGTCAGTGCACAGTCCAGAGAAATACATTATGCAAATCTGCTTTTTCACATACATGATGAAAGAAGTATGATCAAATATGGGAAATATGTGATGTGGATTCTTACTTTTAATGGTCAGAAATTTCTATCCATTCGTTTGTAGATATTTAAAGATAGAAAGATAGGTGGGTGTTAAATATATAATTTTAAAATTTTCTCAAAGAAGTTCAGAAAGAAATAGTAGGATTTAAAATAGCAAAGAACTAAGCATTTTGGTGGACTGAGACTATGGCTCCTTCACAGCCTAACCATCCACTCTTCCAAGCACCCACAAAAGAGCTAAAAAAGAGGATATCCCAGGAGGTTTTTCTCATAAAATGCTGTGCCTTTGCAAGGGGACATTATTGCAAGCATCATTCTTGTAGTTTACTTCCCTTGCTTCTCCAGAGGCTGTGTAGGATTAGACCCAAAGTTGTTAGGAGAATGCTCAGAAGCCAGTGCCATTTCCAGGAAGGAATTGTGCTCTAATGCTAAGCCAGTTCCCCAGGACAGCACAACATCTCCTTATGCAGATGGACATAAACCTGTACAGTAGAAGATGCTCTATGCAATATAGACCTTCTGTGAAAAATGGTTCCTGTCCATGATGGGAATTGTGGGGGAGTCACTGAGATGAAATGTTGTTGGGACATCACCTGATGTGATATATTGCCACCTAAAATTACACAGAGGCAACCTGAGGGCCACATGGCCCAAAGGGCTGAGCAGCAATATTGAGTCTGGGCATTTGTTCTTATTCTCTCCATCAGGTCCCCTTTTTGGACCTCTGAGCTTTTGAGATCCTAGGAAAAGGGAATTCTGCTACATGAAAAGTGTAAACATGTGAGCAGATACTGCAGAAATGTGTTCTGAAGGTTGACTTCTTACCTTGGTAATTAATAAATATTGTGTAGAGGCTGAAGTTAGAGATCAGGAAGAGGCAGAGCTTTTCTTCTACTACAAAAAGCAGAAAATTCACCACTAATGTTCTTTTTCTAAATTAGGTATGTCACAGCTCTTGGATGCTGCAGCAGATGGTTTTCATGTGTTTAAATTCACTGTAACCATAAATCCCAGACTAACAGAATCCCTAATCCTCCTCTTTGGTCCATCTAGTAAAAGACAAAGTTATTAGTATGAGAGAAGAGACTACTCTGAATTGTCAAAATAATCCTAAAAGTTTCTAGGCCTGTCACATGCAGGAACAGAAGGGTGTTGAATATTATTCTTCCACTTTTTTTTAATATGTGTCTAGGGGTATTTTTAGCAGACTGCATCATTTGTTTTCTCAGTGTGGTGCTGCTTGTGTCAGATGCTGGTTGTGTTAGATATTAGAGTGTTACAGGTTTGGTGTTTCACACAACATCCCAATCAGTTAATAAGAGAAAATAGGCAGGGCTTCATTAGACACTGAAAATAGTGTGGCTTAGGCTGGGCGTGCTCAGAATTGGTTGCTGTAGTCATCCCCACACTGATCTCATTTTCATAAGAATGTGCTCTGAATGAGGTACTTCTTCTCACCCAATATTTCTTAAATACTTGAATTAATCTAAGATTGCATTTTACACTTAAAAATTGCGTTTGGTTAGCAGTGGTGTCTGGCAAGAGATTTTCTCCCACGTTTGGACAAATGCATAGCTGGAGGCCTGGGAAGTGTCAGTGCAGTGAAATAAAGCAAATCCTGTGTGCTCACACTTGCAGTGTTACCTCACTGTAAGAGAGGAGATCTAATGAGCAAATGGAGACCTCCAGGGACTTCTTATTCAACACCTTGGTGGCAATGATCTGACAGGTGTCTCTCATACACACGTTCTGTGAACTGCTTTTTTCTGAGTTTTTCTATGCTTTAAGACTGATGCCAAGACATACAGTGCCAGACCAGACTGTTAATATTAGCATATATTTGGTATTCTTATTTTAAGGCACAAATCTCTGTTATCAACCCAGGAGCTTTTGTATGGTAAGTCATACTTTGACATCATAAAGTTAAGGTTTCTCATGTTCAGAGAAATGCAGGGTTTATTCAAGTCACATATTTTTGACATCCCTGACTCTCCACCTTGTTACATGACTGCTGAGAGCCTTTGGACTTCTGAAGTCTGGCCTGGGAATCTTTGATACTGATTTGGAATTGAGGTGTAAGCCTCTTTGTGTTGTCATTTCCATGGTAACTTTAGGGTACTGGGATGATATTAAACCACCAGCTCCAGTCAGAGCTACTGCTCTGTCTCTCCTGTTGCTGTGTGAGTGCAAAGGCAGAAAACTGAGTCACCATCTCAGATAAGATGGGCTGTGACACAGGGTGAGGCTACAGCTCTTCAGCACATCCTGCCTGCCTTAGCTGGAAGCACAAACGTGTGTGAGGGTACAGCTTCAACAAAAAAATTACTGTGTGGTGCTACTGTCTTACAGAATTTCTGGAGTAGGCCTACTCTGTGATCACACCAGTCACTTTAAGGGGAAATCACTGAAAACGAGGATATTGTGGGAACTACAAGGAAAGTTCTGTTTCTCCTTATTTCTAGTAACAGCATTGCTGTTGAAACTGGAAGAATCCTGGTAGGTGCACAAAGCTCTAAAGTGACTTACCATTTTTCCAAGAACTATAAAATCTAGTTAGAGCCGTTCAGAACAATGGGATGCCTCAAATTCTACATGTAACACTGTCCCAAAAAATGATTGGTCTGGGAAGAGGAAATGATTATTCACCCAAGAGACCTGAAAATGGAGGCAAAGCAATCACTCGATTGATACTCAAAAGATACACTGTGTGCCTTAGAAGTTTGGAAGAAAGGTGAGACTGGGAAGAGGATTTAGATCTTTGTGTAGGAAAAGCAAAGGACAGCTGCAGGAAGACAGTGGTAGCATTCTGAAAGCTTATTCCACACAGCAGGATTAGCCCCATGCAGTTCACTGAAGAAGAGCCATGCATTGACTGCATGACAAAAGCAGCCTGTGGTTATGCACTGTCTTGTGGGGTTTTTTTTTGTTCTTTAAAAAATTTCTTCTTATTATTATTATCATCATTATTATTGTTAATTTTAGTACTTTCCTCCTCTTACTGGCTCACATTATTTTACTTGCTATGTGTGTCCTAAGGGATTTTTAAGGAGGATTGAGAGCTGTGCTTGTGTCAGATGGAGACTGAATGCTAATTACCAGCCTGACAGAGTATAATAACAATACAGGAGCATCAGTGACAGAAAAAAAAAAAAATGAGCAGAATATACAATTATTTTATAAAAGGATTTCTTTCCTTGAGGGAAAAATCTGCACATTTACCATCTGTGACAAAGGAGATGTTGAGCAGTGTAAGTGAATTACCCATAGCTCTGCGTACATGTGTGCATGGAACAGGATGAACTTGAAATGACATTAAGCAATTTTGTTATTGCAAGAAAAGACCAGAAAAGGTACTGAACTGCAAAGCTGCATTTTCCTCTTTCAAAAGCTTAATTCAGCTTGATAAATGAAACATGATGTAAAGCAGAAATCATATATAGACTTCTATGGAAATGTTTATTATACTGCACAAAGCTTTCATTTTTCTTCATGCCACATTCTAGATGGAAATGTACAGTATGTTGGAAGGAAATTGTAGAAGACCTTAGCTGTGTCACTATTAATGATATGTTTAGATGGAGTTTATTTGTGTACAACAATGGACATTTTAGCTATAATAAGGGATGCCTCCCAGCAACAAAACATTCTTACTCTAAAATAAGTGTATTATTTGAAGTTCATCTCGCAACTAAATTTATAATATGTACTTCTGTCTGGTTTTCAGTCTGGTCTTCAGTTTTCACTTGAGTAGCATCAGGAAATTAGGCCATGTGACATTGCACAAATTAAATTCTGTATTTTCCCAGTAAGGTTTTTTATGGGGAAGAAAAGGCTTCTTACCCTTGTACCCCTTGTGTATTAGATCAGAAATGGCCCTTCACAAATTTTTTAGCTGAAGTCCTGTATAGTTGCATGTTATCAAATGACAGCTGAATTTGGACCTTTCCCATGTGACTTTTTCAGCTTGCAGAAGAAGATAATACAATATGTTTGATGTCTAAACTGAGTGCCGGGAACTGGAGCACAGACATACCTGGAACAGGCTATGGAGAGCAGCAAAGGGGTCTGTGTGCCTGAGAAAAGAATGATTTCCCTCAGGAGCATTCCAGTGCAGAAGCACCTTTCCTCTAATTTATGTTCTCAGGCCACAGCTAACAGCAGAATCATGACTGCAGTATTAAATACTGATATGTAATCAAATGAGATGAAACAGCCAATATGAATCTAGTTTTGGAAGAAAACTGAAAAGAAACCTGTAGGAAAGAATCAAAGAAGATGCTGTAGCCCCATGATCTATTTGTCAGTCCTTTGGCCAAAGCATTTTAAAACAGTGGAAGTGTTGTAGACAATCACATACAAGAAGCCAGATGGAATTTCTTTGGATCAAGGAGCCTGTGTACACTACAGACTCAAGCATGTTAATAACATCTACATATTATATATAATCAGAAATATATAAAATAGCATCTATGCATTTACTGGAGTTTTTTTCAGTTCTTCCTCAAGAAGGACACTATCAGAACATCCCTCTACTCCTTTGGAAACATTGAGGCAACTCACATACTTTAACCTGGAACAAAAACCTTGATCATTACAGGAGCAGGAAAATGCTGTTATCACCAGTTCACCACAAAATGATGCCCATGCAAAAATATTTTGATTCCAACTGTAAGAAGCACCTTATTGCATAGAATAGGGGTTCAGTTGAATGTGCTTGACCTTACACAGCTTTCATTTGGCCAGGGGTTAGCTTTCTTATCATATAGGTGTTCACAAGTACATTTTCTGTATATGTTAATAAACCAGTGAGAATTTTAGCTGAGTTAAGTAATGAAAACTATGGAAGGCAGGTTTTTGGACTGCAGCAGGAGTACCTGCACACAAAGCTGCCAGAATATTAAATTACTGTATTCTTTTTTGCCATGTTGAAGGAACATTATATGATACCACAGGAGGTCAATTGACACAAGCCAAGAAAGTTTACTGTGGGTCAGCAGTCATCATTAAAGTTTTGAATACCGAATAAAATATTTTAATAGTGCATGTCAGATATTTTTACAATGTAATCTGGTTTTGGTGTGTATTTCCTTGCAGTTACCTTTCAAGGAAAATAGGAGGTACGTTATTTGTCTTCCTACATCTCATTCTGCAGTCAGAGTTTGCCAGTAACAGTACTTGCACAATCTAAATTATAAAAAATGTAAATAATACATATTTCCTACATCTGTGGCAGATATGTGACAAGCTGGCAGACCAAGAATGAAATAGTTCAAATATTTTTGCCTAGAAAAGACAGGCATAACATAGAGTGTGTACCCAGTTGTAGAGACAACTGGTGAAATCTTGACTCTAAGTTGATGGAAAAACTCTCACTGGATGCACTGATGCATTCTTTTACACAGTTACTGTAGAAATACACATAACCAGATTCCTCCTTTATCATAGAAAAATGAATGTATGCCATCTAGAATCAAGCCTAAGGAGTTAAATCCCTCTTACACCATAACTTTCCCTCCTCCTCTGCTTTTTAAAAAAATCATCCTTTCTAAATTGTAACTTCTGTGCATCGCTATCTTTCTCTCTCTGGGGGAAATTAAGAACTATTTTTAACATTGTTCTTTTTTAACAGATAGATAACTCTTCCATTAAATACTCATGTCATTAGAAAGCTCTTTAACTTTATTAGGTAGGTTTTTGTGTTCTATAAAAATGTGTATTTCGTACAAATTGTGACATGAGCTATGTGTGAGTATAGCAAGTTGCAGGGACTTTTCATGTTTGTGTGGACCAAATTAAAGCAACGGGCTAAGAACTCCATGCCCATGCAATATTATTTACAGCTAATTGCAATGAAGCACTAATGCCATGAGCCAGTCTGTGTATTATTAACAAATACAAGCCATTCAGACAATAGCAAAGTCTGAATTGTGTCTATGGTTGCTCTCTGGGAATTGAAAAGTTAAAAGGATGATGATACAAATTGAACTAAATGGACAATTAATCTGATCAGTACTCAAGAGCTAAAACCAGTATCAATTTGACATATATGTGATTTTTCAAAGCTGTTGTCACTGTGTCCTTGAAAAACAATAATTCTTTTATGATTCTCAGCATAGCAACATGCTACAGCAGTGCAGGCTATTCTTCTAGTATTAGATATTGATTCCATTGAAATGGGCATTTATTTTAGAAATTAAACAGTAGATGATAAATTCTGTCAGATTCCTTCAATGCAGAAAATAGTTGTCAAACTATTGCCCTGACCAGCAAAATGGCTGAGCCTGAGCAAGTGCTGCCTGTTCCCTTTGTGAGCTTCCCCACAGAAATGCCTCTTTCCAGTTTGCAGTGCTAAGATACAATGTGGATACTCTAATCTATCAAAATAGATACCTTATCTCAAAGCTGCAAAGTTGACAATTGGCCATACTTTTTACAAGCAAATGTTTGGGCTTCAGCTTTCAAATTAGTCCATTATTTTTCTATTACAGATGACCTTGTGGATTTCTTGCCAAATGGTTCCTAGTAAAAAGCTCTGTCACAAAGATGGGGGGGGAAAAAAACCCCCAAAATCATTTAAGACTGTCCTCTGTTTGAAGATGTGATCATCAGCGTGCACATGGCTGATTAGGGATGGCATTGTGAGGATCCATCACATCTGGGGTGCATTGAGGGTTGTGCACTAACTGGGAATGATGGTCAGGGTAGCATCTGCTCAGGGCTGAACTGCAGCACACGGGCTGTGCTTGTTGTAAAACTTACACTGAAAAGGAGAAAGTTGTCTTCTTTATCTTCCTTTCCACAAATTTTAGAGAGTTCTGAAGCAAAATGGGGGAGAAGACTTGAACTCCTCTGTGAGGCATTTTTTCTCTTGATCGTCAGCATTTTATGAACCTGATTGCTTTGTAGTTCCAGGAGAGGAAAAACCTCACAAACACAACCAATACTGTTAAGGATAGAATTATTAATCAAAACAAACCCCATTTTGTAGTATTACAAGTTTGATTTCTACTACAATAAATTTAAGAAGTATTTCATAATTAAAAGACAAAATATTATTTCATTCTCTGCAGATTTAAGTGAGTTTTTTTCCTGATATTTGGAGCATATTTAGCTATATTGTTTTTCATATTCACATAAATAAAAGAAAATTATTTGGTTTACAAAATCACACAGTGTAAGTTATAAAATGTCATAATAGATCTTGCTTGTGGAAGTTAAGTTCATCTCTTCTGTACTTTTGCATTTATACAACCTTTAGTCCCATGTACAAATATGCCTATAATGTATTGTTAATAAGTTAAAATTATGTGATTTCATCATCCTGTTTTCCACATGCCACTGTCCTTTTCCCTGCAGTCTCATGCTGTGCTTGACAATAGAGAGCAAAATTGTTCAGCATTGTAGACCTCTACAATTAGAACAATTTATTCTCTGGTGTCTGAAATAAGATATCTAAATTGAAAGTTTGAATAATATTTTGTGGAAGACCTATGTACCCACCCTGAAGTTTGGAACTGGCCTCAGTCCACAGCACTATGTGTGCTTATACTTATGCCAAAGTTTGGACTTCATTACAGAGTTTTACCCTAGTTAAATATTAGGATTACTCTTCAATTTCTTACTTTAAAAGCAGTGGCACTTAGCAGCACCTTGGATTTCATGTCCCTGTTGTATCATGTCTGACAAAGAACATAATGGCACAAGTCCTTGGGGGCAGAGCTTAGCTTGTATGGTGCTGGAATTAGCGGGGTTGAGCGCTGGCCGTGTTTGTGTGTGTGTGGCTCATTCTCCGATGATCTCTCTGCTCTCTCTCTGTGGCTAACTGAGCCTGTGACACATCCTATAAGAGCAATGGTTTGCTGTGCTCCGTATTGGCTGGCATGTTCACAGATTCCTCAGGGAGCTGGTACAGTCTAATATTGTTAAAAGCTTCAAAACCTCTCCAGCACAGCTCCCACTGGAGCTGCAGGGAGTCCTTCATGGCCAGCATTTGCAGGATCGTGCCCGTGAGTGTAGAGCATTGTAGGATTCCCTGGGAAGGAGCCACAGCCCTCACAAGAGAAATGCCTTTCCCATTGCTGCTGTATTCCAAACCCCTATGTATGTTTAAAGTTGGGGAAGTATAAATGGAAAATTGTTTTTTCTTCCTTTTGTGTGGATTAGCTACGCAATTAATCAGAAGAAGCTCTCCTGGCCGCAGGCAGACGCTGTTAGGCTGGGCAGCAGCAGGCACGACGCGCCCCGCTGAGGATGATGAGGAGGTGAAGGTGCTGGCTGATTGTGCTCTCGGAGCCTGAGGGAGGGGACTCGTCCTTCTCCCCGCTCACAAGAGCTGCAGGTGCTTTGCAGCACGGAGCTTTCCAGTTGGGATGCTGGTTAGGAGCTACAGGCTAACAGCACACCTGAGGCAGGCAAAGACAACCCTGGGCACGTCCTTAGCCCCGTCCTGCCCCTCTCAGCTGTCAGCGCTGAGGGTACCTTGGCTGAGCGTCCTGTGCAGAGGGCTGGGGGCGCTGCCGAAGCTGATCCCAGCAGCGGGGCCGCCCTGGCTGAGCACCTTTACCAGCTGTGCTGTTCCTCTTGCGTTCCCAGCCTGTCCCATCCCTTGAGCCAGTTTGCCCCCCAGTACAGCAGCAGCCTGACCTGTGAAATGTTTGGATAATAGTTACCTTCTCCACAAGGGTGTTGTGAGAGTTAATCATGTCTTTAAAAAGCACTTTTGAGAGTTTGAGATTGCTGCTAGCAGTATCTATAATCCACAAAATGATTTAGCAGTGGAAGCTTTTTTTTTTTTTTTCCCCTCATTTGTCTTTGATTGCCATTTCTGGTTTTCAACTGATAAATGACTTCCAAACTTACTAACGTAAAACCCTGCAAATGTGTGCCACTTATGGTCTTAAATACGTGTGAAGCTTTGTCTTCCCAAGGATAAGTATTGCACTTGAAAAGGGAGCATCCCAATCACTTTTGACCTGTTACATAAAGTCAATAGTGTCTGCAATTACTCTGCGATCCAACAATTCAAACCGATCTGTTTTTAAAGACAAATCATGCATAAACTTAAGCTAAGTAGTGGTCTCCAATGATTCTGATTCATGCTGTGCTGACAAACCCTCATGAAAGCAGATAAGCTGTATCAAGAACTAATTAAGAACAGAGTGTTTTATGCCTCCTTTGCATGAAATTAAATAACGGCATTCTGGGAAGAACTAAAGCAAAAAAAACCAGCCTATTTTTTCTTATTCATACATAGGATTTTAAAACATTAGATTTTTCTGAAGCTTCAGTTTCTCTGTGTATCTCTGGGGTGTGAATGCTAAAAATGAGCCATAGGCACACAAAAATATTTCTGATCTCACCCAGTATTTTGGTCCTGGTGGGACTATTTGGAAAAACAAGCCTAAAATATTCCTTATGGAATTAAGAGTACAGTTCTTGTCTTCCTTTAGTATCATGCTCATTTCACTTTATTGATTTTTCAGTAGGGGCATCTTGTTCATTCTTTGGGGAAGAACATAGTACCTAATCGATTAATCAAGTAACCTTGAGCTTTTAAACCAACAAAAAGAGATTGGAAAGTAACTTTGTATTAACTTGCTGCTTGATTCCTCTACTGAATTAAACTTTGTCCCAAGAATAGATGGCCCTAGCACTCAAAGTCATTTGTTGGGAAGGTAGTTTAGAGGCACAGTATGACCTGGAATGAAGTTTTGCATAATGCCAATAGTTATGCCAATTTGAACAAGTTAAATGTGTTTCAGTATATCAGTACTTTCTTCTATAAAATCGATTAACATCAGAAATATCTTTCATGTATATACATTCCTAGGAATATTACCATATTTGCTGAAATAATTGTCTGAAGATGGAAGAGTGTTGAAAGCCTGTTTCAAGTAGCTTCGATCAGAATCAACCCTCTGTCTAATTAAGACAATGATTTACATTGAATAATGGCACATTTTGATACTTTGTGAAGTCGAGGTAAAATAACAACAGTGGTTTTACCATTTCTGGAAATTACAATTTGAAGATCACAGAACGCTTTCCAAACCTGAGGCTTAACTATACCCTCATGTATTGTTTTTACGTTTTTCCTATTTACAGAAACAAAAGAAAAGGCAAAGGAACTGAGGATTGCTTGGGTGGCTTCGTATTCAGAATGAGCTTTCAAGAAAGCAACTAAATTAGCTCCCACGTAGACGGGCACTTTCCTGTTTGTTTTCCCATATTTTATATTGTAATACGTGTTTTTCAAAATACACTTTGCGTTTTATGCTGATCTTTTAGAAATACTTTCCAACTTATTTACACTTGAAATAGATATTTGTCATGTGTCATGGAAAAGAGTTTTCTGCAAAGGAATGCTGCTGTCTTCTTTCTACTTGTATGCCTTCTGTCTCTTTTTGACATTTCTCTAAAATTACTCCAGTGCTTCCCTCAGATTTAAGTCTGACAGTACATGGGGCAGGCAGTGGTCTTGGAATAGTTTGGCTGCATTCCCAGTGTGGAATAGGAAGTGGTGGCAGTTCTGAACCAGCCCAGTGTCACTGCAGACACCCATAACCTCAGCCTGCTGACAGCAAGGGAGCAGGAAGCTGCCTTGGAAAGGATAATTCTGTGTTCAATAGGGTTACTTGTCAACTACTACTGAGGTTCATTAGACTAGAAAGTCAAAGCATCTGAATCACTCCAGCCTGGAGAATGCTTGTGGAAGATGTATTTCCAGCAGATACAGCTCTTAATCTTCATTCAGCTTGAGTAATTTTTTTGTAAATTTTCATTCATTAGTGTTTGAATATCTGCTTTTATAGAAACGTTATTAAACATCAAAGTACTGTAGTCTCACCAGAGATTCCATAAAGCTGTCCATTCCTTAAAACTCTTCCTTAAGGGTAGTTTTTCTCAAATAAATTTTTTCAAATTGTTCTGATAATCCTTTTTGAGCCATTTGTGTGAACATGGGTGAATCTTTTGCCGTTATAAAAATCCCCATGAACACGTAGCCCTCTACTTGAACGTTCCTTAAAGCTTTGAGAACCTTTTCTCAGATTGCCATCTGAAATTCAAATACATCCGTGCTCATCTTAGAAATGATTAGTCATATAATTTGATTGGTATTTTTCTCATTCCCTGACTGGTATGAATGTTCACAGAAGGCTATATTTAAATTATCTCATCCTGAGATTAAAATGCATTTTCCCTGAACATCTGTGCCTGTAAACTGAATGCTCACGAGAAGTGACTATAAATGGGCTGCTCACATGTGCAATTCAAATGTGGCTAAGTCTAGTTGAACTGAAGATTTAAACCAGCATCATTTTTGTTTGTTTTTATTTATTTCTTTTGGCTGTATTTGTTCAGTTTCAGTAGACCACAGCAATAAAAAGTAAACCCAACTGCCTGCTCTGGGCACTCGTGTGTTTCCAGAGCATGGATGTGAAGCCAGTGGGAATGTTTCATGACAGCCAGAGAAAGGTGGTGGTAAGATGCTCATTTAGGCAGAACTAGACACTGCTAACAGAAAACAACTGGAGGAACAGGTGATGATTTCATCCCTAAATTTTTTCACACATGATGGCGTTTTTCATAGGACTGGGTGTATAAACCATGGTTTACCCAGCTGCAGAGACTCCCCCCATTGCCAAGGGTGTTGTAGGCAGGTTCCAGGTTTGTCTCCAGCCAGAGGAGAAGCTCAGTGGGATCACTCTTGCACTCAGTTGCAGGGATCACAATCCCTGGAATAGATCACTCTTGCAGTGATAAGACACTAGGCATAATTCAATTTTAAAAGTCCATGAATACCAGTGAAATTGTTGCCTTTACTTGTTTGTTGGATAAAATAGGTGGCACTTTCTAGCTCTGTTGGACAGGTACACATTTTAAACACTAGCAAGCTGCAGGAGTTATGGCTGTTTCACAAGATAGAAAAGAACTAAAATGTTTCATCTCTGAAGATGATTTTTGCCTCCTTTTTTCTCTCATCTGAGTTTTTCCTTCATTCTGCATGGACTCTGTTTTCAGAACCATACCCAGTGTGCCTAGTTTGAAAATATTCACCAGTATCACAAGCATCTCCAAACAAACTAGCTAAAGACTACCATGATAGGTAAAACCAGTCCATGGACTTGAAGATAAAAGTTTTCAGCTCAGTAGATGCTGCATATGGCATATATTTCAGATATTTATGTATATTTCTTTTCTGTTAGTCTATTAAATACTGTCTAGCAACACCTATACCAAGGATATGTTTGATAATGCAAGTTTTAAGCTAGGAAATGTATGTACCTATTGGCAGTTGTTACAGGATAAGAAAGGGGACATTGATCCTCAAAAATAATAAATATCCATTCTATGGTTGGATACAATAACAGTGGTATAAGAAATAAGCTTTTCCAGCTTTGCATCAGCTTTCTCACTCTTCTCAATTCCCCTTGACACCCTCTGTATCTCACTTTAGCCATTAGTGCTTTAACAGCTAAGGGGTGTATACATGAAGGATATTCCATGTGTGTGATAATCCATATCTGAGTGAATGTAAATGCCAATAAATGTGGGTGTGTTTATGTGTGGTTTTACACATGTGAAAATACAGTCCTGCTGCTTGCATTGTTCTCCACCTCCATCTCCCAGGCACTGAGATTGGAGCACAGATGCTGTTTTCAGTGAGACAGTACTTGTCTATTCTTTGAATGTCATGGCAGATGTTTTACCTCGAGGTTAATATCTGACTTGCTTTAAATTCATGTGGGAAATCTGAAAGTTCCATTTCCTATCTCGAAAATCAATAGAAACTTAATCAGAGCTGCTAAAAACAAGTCCCAGTTCTTTTGTAACAGAGAAAGTAAACAAGGTACAAAATTAAAAGTGACAGAATATTTTACATGAAGGACATGAAGTGCACCACCAACTAAGCTTCAGCTCTACAAGCTGAGTGTCTTTCAAGCTGAGGTTTGACTAGAGAGAGCTCCATCTGTTCTTTTCCTATACCAAGGCACCATAGCACAGTTAAGGTACATTTCAATATTTAGTAAAATATAAACAATTTTTTTAACAGACATTAGCTTTGCATTGAACAGCTTGTATGGTGACCTAAAAGATTTTCTTTGTCAGAATCTGGGTGTTTAATCCAGACTCCTCACGTATGGTTGTTATTCACATGCAAAGGAACCAGATCCCAAAATGCTTTTTTGGTCCTCCTACTCCAACAGATTTCGTGCATGGGCTTCATATAGCTGAAAACTCATCTTCCCTTCTAGCCTAGACTAATTATTCTCTCTTAATTCTGTTTTCTGTTATCTTTTTTCTTTTTATGTTGTGCTGAAACTGTTGCTTCATGTCATTTGTCCTAAACCTGGGAGAGTGTTGGGGGTATATAACTTAATCTCAGAAGCACAGGGAAGTTGAGATGGCTGTGTTCAGTTTTTGTTATCTGCTCAAGTTGCCTGATCATGGGATATCCTGGTCACTGCTGGATTCAGTCTGGAAAAAAGGATTACTCTGTCGAGTAAGGTTACATGGGTAAATAATCATAGAGGAAATAGTGTAAACTATCGAAGAAACAATGAGAAAGAAAAAATTAAAATGATGTCCATGACCATCTTTTTACAACGTTCTTTGTCCTTGTTGTTAAACCTTCAAAGAGTGCACATCTTTATGTGAGGGTTGGTGAAGGAGAGCCAGACATGGAGAGAGGAAGCTCCCCACAGGAGCCTGGTGAGACAGCTGGGTTCCAGGGGCTCCCCTGGGATCACGGTCCCTGTTCCTAGGAAAGACACAGAGCTGGATACAAGACCATAAAGATTTTACTGGTTTGAACATATGCTTTAAAGCATTTGTTTGTTTAAAACAAAAAGGGTGACTTACTTTCTTTCAGATTAAAAAAATCCAGCAATGAAAGAGCTTAGTTTTACAAGTGGATTTCATCTTAAAATACAGAACATTGTCATTGCTATCTTTCCTATCTTACCTCCTAAAAACCTTAGAGATTTTAGTGTGTACATGAATTAATAGACTGAAAAAAGCTGTTAGCATTCTTGTCTCATTACTTAATTTGAAAAGTTCTTGCTTTCTGTAAAGTTAAATTTAAGAAAACAGAGCATTAATATGTTAATTAATAAGAAATTCAATAGAGAACTAGAAAGCAAGTAGTTAGACTACTTTTTTCTTTAGTAACTCTGTGAAGCTCATTAAATGCTTCTTGGAACACAGGCATAGGAAAGAAGTACAGAGAAATCTTCTTTAGATGAGCTTGTGAAAAAACTCTTGTCTTAAGAGACATTGGTATTCTCAAATGTATTGAGTCTACTCTTCTCAGAAAATCACATTAATTATACAAGTGATTTTGTTTAGTCCTTTGGGCAAATACTTGAGATAGTTCTCTTTAGGTCCTAGAGCTGAGTGAAATATTGACTTTTATATCAGTGGCTGAACTGAGAAGTGCTTTTAAATAAGTATGTATGAGTCCAAGATTTTTAATGTTCTTCTTAATTTTTTTTTTTTGCATCAAAATAAGATTGCTTGAAAGTAGGCTCGAAATTTCTCACATGGAGATAATTTTTTTGATTTAATAAAACTTCTTCTCCTCAGTTTTTAAAATTAAGTAAATTTCATCTCATAAATTTTTCAGAGACCAGCTTTGAAACATTATTAATTTTGAAATATATTTCCAAATACCCCTCTTTTATTTCCTTCCTTCCTAGAAGGGAAGGATCCCTGGATTTCAGCACAGACATGAATGTCTGAATCAAACTGAGGCTGCTTTTTTTTGTGTGCCAAACTCTTGACAGAAACAATCAGCACTGTTGAAGGAAGAGCTGTGCTCTTGTCCAGAGTGTCAGGATTTGGTATCTTCTTGCTTTCTCTTTGAAAGATAACTTTTAACTTTTAAAAGATAAGATTTTTCTCTCCTATAAATACATGAATCAGCTATAGGGCATAATATGATTTTGGTACAATAATAAAGGTGTCATTTTGGTGCAGCTCTTCTCTGGCTTTATCATTTTCTCTGATCCAATCTGACCGTGCCTGCTCAGGCTTTTCAAAGAACTGTCTGTCCTTCATCCCAGTCTCAGTGTGTAGCAACACCTGGATTCAGGTGTGGTCCCAGAGTGACCCCAGCTCTCCTCGACCTCTCTGACAGGCATTTGGGATAACATTTCAATCTCTGCTGGATGCTGAAACCTGGCCATTAACACGGCCATGGGTGGAATTTGGCTGGCTATGCCTGTTTACCACCCATTTCCATGTTGCATCAGCAGGAGAGCCATTCTATAACTAGCTCTGTTGTCCGCAGCACTAGCTGGAAAATCCTGTCTTCTGAAAACACACTTTTGTTACAAAAGCAAGTGCAAGGCCAGCCCTTGACACCAGCGATGGCAGCGGAGGCTTTTAGAGAGGACTCGCGCGTTGTTCAGAGCTCTTTTGCGAGCCATTACTGGTACAGTGTGTGGTACTGCTGGCAGTAGAACCCTAGGAGGAGGCTGCTGCTGCTAAATAAAGCTGCTTTGGGGGCCGCAGCTGCTCGGGGCACACTGAACTCCCCGTTACCCAAGGGACACAAAAGGAGAGCGGGCTCCCCGCAGCTCCCCCTCGTCCTTGTCTGTGAACTGTGTGAAAGATTTGCAGCTTTCCCTGTTCCATGAAGGGAGGCTGAGCAAGCTGTCCTCTTCTGAGAGCCTGAAATCACTGGGTGTTGAATGGGAAAAATATATTAGGCGTATTAACACTGTATTAGCTGCCTTCTCTCTACCCACTCAGATGGGGCTCGCTGTATTTATGTAATCCTTCATAGGTGTTTATTGGCACTAGAAAATGTTTAAATGAGATGTTTCAGTGCTGGCTGACAAGGTTTCAATTTATGAAGAGCACAAGAAGATAGGCTGATGATCAGCGTTTACCCAAACCTACTATTGAGGTATAAAACCCTCTCTCTTATGGGGATGAATAAGGCTGAGGATGTCTGAATCTTGTTTGGCTCACTAGCAGTAGCTGAGAAAAATTGAATGATTTGGGAGACACCTGTCTGCTACTGCATGGCAGCCCCAAATTGGGCTGTGCAAAGAACACCAGAAAAATAGGTAAAAAGTTGGGATTCTGGGGAGAATAAATGTGTCCTTCAGCTCCAGTGGATGACATGCTGGTCAAATACTGGTACTGAGGTCAGTGATTTGACATTATTCTTTCAGCAGTCAGGAGAAAATAGCAGAAAAGAGAGTGTTGTTTCTGAACCATCTTCTGTTCTTCTGTCATTCCTTGCCACAGCCCCCTAATATAACTGCTTTTAGTTTTAAGGAAGAAATAGTAATGTAAAACTATAAACAAAATAATACTCAGATTTATTAAATAATATTCAGATACATTAAATTGTGGTTCCTGTTTCATTTTGACTTGAATAAAGCCCCTCTTAAATATCCTG
>VZTR01006860.1:151191-194735 GCA_013400775.1 Chaetops frenatus | reverse complement strand
TGGCAGGGGTTGCATCACAGCTCTTGTGGCATTTGACTCAGCTTGAGCTCATTTTACAGTCTGGAATTGCTGTAAACTGCTGCATGCTGATGCAATTTCTATGTTTTACTACCTAGAAAATAGTGCCTTTTCTGTTTTTAATGCCATCGGCTCTCCCTTGCAAGGGATACGTAATTCTGTCATTTCCAACTTGAACATGGCTATGTTTTAATAGCAAACCAGAGGAATATGCTGGACAGTGAATTCAATTAATAAGAAAGTCCAAATATTGCATTAATTGCAAATATTCAATTAATAAGAAAGTCCAAATATATTTGCAAATATTCCAAATCTTCCTTTTTCCTGCCTGCTGAAGTATCTGAGTCACTAAGAGCCAAACACCATGAAAAAACTCTTATTTTTTTAAAAATATAGCATTTATATTTATTTTAAAGCTCATACTGGAAAATATTATATTATGTATATTTTGTATTTAACATATATTCTGTATAATTACAATGATTATATATAAAAATATACAATCATACAAAAACAATACAGGTTGCATATTTTTATGTTACATTTCCAGGTAAAATGAAGGCTTTATTTTCATTTTTTAGAATTACTTTTATTTAAATCAATCAATATTTTGATTTGATTGACCATTTTCTGACATGACAACATTTTATTTGTGCCCAGTTCAGCAGCAGGCAGCAGAAAACATGGATGTTTAATACAAATAGATTAACTTAGGATACACAGCTGGTCTGTCACTGCTGAAGGTAACAAGCTGCCTGCAAGCAGCACTGCAGCCTGTGTGAGCAACTTGGTTATGGCTGAAGTGTAGCTGTTTAATAAGACTGCTGGTCTACCCTTTGGGATTGAGGTTGTGCACCCTTTTAAATCAGGGCAGGAAAAGAATAAATCCACCTGCAAAACCGTTTTCAGGCATTGCACTCCCAGGAGGAGTTAAATCCCATGGGACTGGATTTAAAGAAGTGTTTAGGAACCTACATAATGTCTGCAAGGTTGGGAAACATCTCTTAGCACCAAGAATAAGCATCCAAATGACCTTGAAAGGCTGGGTGGGAGGAGACGTGCCCTTGTGGAAGGGCAGCTGGAAGCCAGCTGTCTGCAATGNTTGGTTTGGTTTGGTTTGGTTTTTGGTTTTTGGTTTTTTTTGCATTACATTGCAGCGAAAATAGTTTTAAATAGATATATAATTAATCTGATTGCAATTTGCAATCCACTCCATGAAACAGCTTGAGCATGCAGACTCGCCATACAGTTACTGGAGAGATGCCACCAGCTGGTCCTCCTGTGCAGTAGGTACAGTGCTCACTTAAGCTGAAGAATTCCTTTGTACTGCCTGGAATCCCTCATAGGGTAACCATGATGACAGTCAGCACATTCTGTGTTTCTCAAAAAATGCTTGCAAAAATTGACCACCTTGATTTATTGTGGGAAAATGATCTCTGATTTTATGTAGCTGTTTCCTAAACAAGGACCACATTAGCATTGACCAAAACAACAAAAGCAAATAAACAAAATGAAGTCTTCTCAGATATATTTTTATGAGTTTGTTCAGGATGAAAACAAGAGGTAGAATAATAATACAGCTAGAGACTTTACTAAGAATTCAGACCAAACTCTGTCAGCTGAAAATACTGCTTCAAAAATGGAGGTCCATTTTCTCATTAGCAGTCATTTCTTACTGCTGTGCAGACCCAAAACTGGAAAAAGGACTTGAAAATTCCTCCACTTCAAAAAAGTGAAATTCTCTGCTTTATTTCTGCTCTCTTGAGTGCTAGAAGCAGCTGGAAAAGTCATGGTAGTTTGTGCTCATACAGGAATTTTATGCTGGTTTCAGTTCAATGAAGAACTTCATGAATAGAAATTTTGTTAAAAATCATGGCAGCCAGATTCAAATGCCTCTACTATAAACAGCCTTTGAGGAGGGATGGAAAGCTACTTTCTATCATCAGCTGAAACCTCTGTTTTTTATATTTAGTCCCATCTAATTATCATCTTGATGACAGTAGCTCCTTAGATCTGTCGTTAATTAACTTGAGCTTTTCAGGGCTGAGTTGGACTGGGAGAGGGAGACTTACATTGTAAATATTCAGTCCAGATTTTTCAATCCTTTCATTATTCAAATATAACTGATAGAGAGCAACAACTGCATTTACTTCAGCTCAAACTATGAACGTACAGTAAGGAGATGGTAAATTGAGGAAACACATTCTTGTCCTTGTTAAGGTATAAGGGGAAGGAGGAATCCTCTTGTAGCAGAGTTTTCAAGGCACAGACCAAACTCAAATGTAAGGGGAAGGTGTAGTCAAGTATATGCTGTAATGAGATCATCAGATGAATTTTGGTGAACAATTCAAAATTGCTTTCAGTAGAAACCAGCTTTTCAAAATATAGGGTCACTTTCTGCAATGAAATACATGAAATTGGTGTTACATATATGAGGAAATGTGCTAAATTGAATGGTAAAACTTGGGTTTGTAAATTTGTGCACATGCCTGTACAAGTGACAGCTTTCACTGTGGCACTGGCATCTCGTGCAGAGGTTTGTTTGGCTGTCGTTCATTTAGGTGGAGCTAATTGCAGTCAGCTTTAAACACGTGAAATCCTGACAGTGCTATGAGCTCTGTAATTAAGTCCTAGAGATTGTCTCAAAACTTCCATGAGGGATAGAAAGTACAGTCCTTGGCACACTGAACTCCTTTACCAAGAACCTGTAACAGAAGAAAACAAAAAATTCTATTCTTTAAGGAGAAAGTATGCTTTAGTTAAATCTAATTGCAAATAGAAGTTTCATTTCCATCAAGTTTGCTTTAGCCTGGGAGGTTTTCTGATTGCTTGTACGAAAATGTTGATTAATGATCATCATTTACAAATAAATGTTTTTTCCTGCAGTGCCAGTGGGAAAAGTGCTAATATTTATTGCTTTCCAGCAAAAGGTTTTCAGCAGGCCTGTCAGCATAACTAAAAATGCTTTACAGTGTTAAGGAAGATTAAGCTGACAGCAAGCCATTTTCTGTTGTCACATGAACAACCTTACATGAGGTTTATTTATGGAGTTGAGTGAAAATTAATTACATATATCAAAGGGAAAAAAAAAGTGTTGATTTAATTTGAAGATTTGTTTACCTTTATTTAAACAGCCTGAAAGCTCTTTTCAAGATTAAGTATTTTAATTAAGTGAATTAATAAATTAAAGTGATTCAGGGTCATTTTCTAAGTCAGAGTTGTTATAACTTCAAAATAAATATTATTAAAGTGTGTAATTAAGTGACAATTAATTATCAATTGCAAAGCTGTATCACAAATCTTAATATTGTTTGTTAAAGGGAAACACCATGAAATAGTACAGGCAGTTGTCATTATTTTAAAATTCATGTTCTCTTGAAGTTTGTGAAGAGGGAAGGAGTTATTTTCAATTTTAATGCAGACAGTGTTTCAGCTGCTCCTGCAAAAGTGGCAGATGGTAATTTATTAATATTCAATAGACTGCAATAGAAAAGATAAAAGCTAGTAAAAGTTTGTTATATCAGCTTCTCCTCCAGCAATAGGTATAAAAAGATGCTGGCATTTAATCACAAACATATAGTCAGGTTATGTGTTATTGTTCTAAAGAAATTAACACTTCTGCCTTAGAATGAGAAAACAAAATTATTTCTGGCTCTAATTCCTTGTTTTTCTGCTAGAAACTCCCAGCTGTACAGGTCTATATTGAATGTGTTTTGGAAATCTCCTACATCAGGACTCTGCATTTCAATATCCTTGAATTATTTGAGACAGTCCTGCTACTGGAAAAAATGTGGCATCTAGACTTGCACATTTAGACTGGTGTGCAGGTGACACAAACAGTGAAATCCAGGTAAAACCACACAATGTTTTCACTGTCTGAGGCAGAAATCACATTCTTTTGCTCTGCCCAGATCACTGGACAGATCTGGGATCACTGGACCTGAAATCCTTTCTTCAGCTCTTTGAAAGCTGAGGAAATTCATCAGGCTTCCTGTGCCCAACCTCTGCTGCATTTTGATGATTGTGGCACTCCCTTTCCTATGAGGAGGAAAATGGGAATTTTGAATCCCTTCAGGCAGAGCAAGGAATTGCACCAGGATTTCCCTTACCCTGGGTGGTTTTTATACAAGAACAAGTGAAGGGATGCCTGTAAGCATCAGACAGATCCACACTCAGCTGTAGGAGTTCCTCTCTTCTAAACAGGGCTTGTAGTAACACTTTCTGAATGCACAGTAATGTGGTAGTGACAGCCTCAGAACACAAGTAGAGGCATTTTGGAGCAGGCTGTTCTCATTTTTTCCAAGTCTGTCTGTGGGTGACTTCTTGCTCAGTATTCAGATTGTCCTGAATCTCATTTTGAGGAGCTGAGGAATGATACCAAGCACTTTAAAAAGTGCAGAAGAAGAGGTTTAGATTTCACTCTGGATGTCAGATACCTAAAAATCTTTATGTGCTTTAATTCTCTCTTAGTAAATTAATATAGTGAAAATTTTCTGCATCTGAGGTGTGGTGGTTTTCACAGACAGTGAAAGCTTGTAAGGTGCTCAGGTGCTAAGGTAATGGAGGCTGTAGGGGGACTGCAGATTGATGTATATTCTGAAAAATTAAAGGAGCCTGGAGGTAACCCAGCTCCATTCATCTCAAGAAGGAAAAGAAAGAAAAGCTGTAATACAAAGCTGTAAATAGCAGAACTGCAATAGTCACATTCTTTTGTCCTCTGGGCTCTCCATATACTGGTACCATTGTTTGCTTATACAAGGCAGAGTTTTTGTCTTGCTGTCAAGTTTGATGGTATCTACTTCAGTAAACTTCACAAGCTACTCACTGAGCTGAGTATATGGTGAGGAGACAGAAAAACAGGTCAACATGGAGTCAGCAACTATTTTACAGACCTCTAAGAAAGATGGGAGAAAAAAAAACCAGAAAAAAGAAAAGGCAGTTTAGAGAAAATCCAGCAAAAACTTTCCTGAGATGATGCAATCCATCTATGAAATGCATAGATAGCCTGAAATAATGCTTCAGGTTATGTTATTTATTAATGGTCATGTACTAATTTTCTAGAATGAAAAGGTAAACTTTGGCTTTTTTTACCCAGATGGGTAATCAGAAATTCATTGTGCATGATTGCAGTTAGGAGGAGAAAATACTGATAGAACTGGGTGCCTTGCAGTCTTTTAAATCAAAATTGGCTTATGTGTGAATTACATATACACAAATTTACTATCAGGAATTATTTTTTTCATGAATCCAGTTGCAAGTCTTGTTCAGCTGCCAACACCCCCAGGTTCCATGATTCCAACCTTCACCTTTGCAAGGGCTGTCTGTCTGTGACTTCTTCCACCCTCACTCCTGCTGGGTACCCATCTTCCTTTTACCTCCGTCTATCTGAGATAGGAAAGTTTTTTGTTTTGCTCAGCCAGGAGAGGAGAGGGAAGGATCTGTTTTAATTTATTATCAAGAGTGTGAGCTCACTATTTTTGCACCAGTGTGTAAACTCCCCTAGAGGCAGTCTGGTATAACTCTCACTCTTGTCTCTTCTTCTGTACAAAATTAACCATTCTGTAGTTTGCCATGGTATTAATCTCTTGACCTTTAATTAAGTTCATGAAATTCATTCATATTAGAGGAGTTTTGGAGAATGGAAATTTTAATGCCTGTCATGCTACAAGAGTATGAGACACCTTTACACATTACCATTTAAAAGAATGGCTACTCTGTTCTCTCCAAGTCCTGTACAGTTGGTACTGCCTTCATTTTGATGAAAAAAAAGGCCAGTAGCTGAACTACTGAAAGGCACTGATTTGGTTTGCCACTGTGGCTAGTGTTCCTGCTCTCTGCAGAGTGCTTCTCTCTTCTTGTTTAATCACAGTTGCTGATGAACTTCAAATAACTTTACAAAAAAGTAAAAACAATCTGGACAAATATTACAGGAATCTCTTTACCTGTTATTTCCTTTATCCTGAACACAGAGATTTCCAAGTCAGAGAGAGTAATGCTACTGTCTACAGTGGCATTTTAACACTGAATAGAATGAGTGTATTTTGTGGGAGAGGGGAAAGAACAGGCTAGAGTTCAGAGGTTTCCATTGTAAGTACACAGAGTACTTGATTTCAAAATAGTGTGTGTATCAGGAACATGGGGATGTATGTAGAAAGGAATATTTTTTACTAATTTTATTGACTGTATTGATAATCAAAAGCTAGAGTGGAGTGTGGAGCAGAGAGACTACAGATCAAATGAAAGAGAATGATATGGTGAAAACAATCTACTGGGAGAATTTTAGAGAAAGGCCAGTGGTATTTTAACATAAGGTTTGTTCTTTGGCCTTCAGGACAGGGATATGACATAGAATTCTGCAGAGGGAAGGACAAACAATCATTTTAGCTTTGCCCTTTTGCAATATACCAAGCTCCCCTTTCAATGTAGATTCATGATGGGAACTTCTCTTAGTTACTATTATATAAAGATTTGCAAAGACTAATGAGACAGGAAATTAAAGGATTGAAAAGAAAGCCAAGGTAAGTGACTTACTGAATTCATATTGGAGAGAAGAGGCAAGTGGGCAAAGAAGGGGCTTTCCAACTTCTGTAGTGCTATCACAAACTTATTACTCTGCAGAGATAATAGAGTAATCTCATTTTCCTCTGGGATGTTTTCTGGCACATTCAGTTTAGAATAGTTCTGTGATAACAAATTCCACTTCTGCTTATGGTTTTGCTCATGAGAAAAGGACAGATTCACAGTCTAATTAAAGGAAGGTTTCTGCAATTATACATCTATATAGGTGAAGCTGTCTTCCAACAAGAATGTTTTCTGAACAGCATTTTGTGCTCATAGAATGAACTTCCATAAAAGCCTTTAAGAAGTTAGTACTCATGTGCATCCTTCAGTGGGGAAGTTTGGTGTCTGATAATGGTAACTGATATTAATATTGGGAGTGTTAATTACTTCATGCATCCCTTTGAAGAGTTGGATGAGAGGGACCACCAGGCATTTGCCCCGAGCTGGCCAAGCCTTAATCTTTTTAACTGATACTGCTATCCATACTGGAAGCTGAGGTCATGTGTTTTGTGGTGTGAAATAGTGATTCATTAGTAGCCAGACAAACAACTCATTTAACATAATCATGCAGCAAATGTCAGTAGAGTATTATTTTGATGTTATAAAGCTTCTGTAAGTTACCACAGCATGTGTAAGTTCAGAAAGAAAAGATTAAGAGAAAAGATCAAAATCCAAGTGTTTAAAATTCCCTTTTTTTATGTGACTTGGAAATAAAATTATTTTTTGAGTTTATTTTTATCCCTTAAAAAGTTGTAAGCATGAATTTTTTCCCTGAATTTTTAACCAGAGAATTACATGTGAGTTTTTAACTGTGCTCAAATCTGCTGAACATCTGTTAACATTTAAACCAGCTAAGATATGTGAGAAACTTCAAGAAAAGCAAAAGCAAACCAAACACAGAAAGACTTTCTTTTTCTCCCATAACATAGGGGTTAGTTTGTTATGCCTTCTCTGCTCTTTTACATGTCAGCATATACTCATCAAAATACGATAAATAAAATGTTACTGTGCCTATAGTGAGAGTTGTTTTCATGTCAGAAACCACAGCTGTCATACCCTCTTCTTAGGCTTACTTTGGTAAGCACACTCTGGGACTCTCCAAGGTAACATCAAAAGCTTTTTAAATAGAGAATTTAAAAAGGTGTTATTGTGTAGAATATTTCTCTGTCTGAGCCCAAATGTATAATCTTTGTACAGTCCCTTGGAAAATAATCCATTTTCTTTCAGAGGGTATGTCCTATAATTTAAAACAATATGCACAAGTTCAAGCAATTTTTTACTGTTTCCCTTTCTATGCTAAAATCAGAAGTTTTGGCATTGTTACTTTAAAAGCAAAGGTAAGTCCCTGACAATTTTAATAGCTTGTCTGGACTTACATGGATGTTCCTCATTTGTATGTGTACATGCACATCTCAAAAGTAAAACACCCTGTGGGAGTAGTGTAGTATAAGGTCTTCAGTATGGTTTACTCTGTGTACTATATAGAGTGTGATGTCATAAATAAACAGTTTAAAGGATTTTTAATATTGTTACTGGCAAGCATGTACAAGGCTGGTTACTAAAGGAGATGGATTCTAGGAAGCCCTAGTTTATTGTGTGGCTTGTTCTTCTGTCCTAGAAAGAGAATGAAAGAGATCAACAGGCAGTTCAATGTAAGTGGTTTCCTTCAATTTTTCTGTTTAAAAATAATGAAGTGCTCACTAGGCTTGGACATGTCACGGGGTAATACCTCACTATAATGAATTATAAAAAGTAGTAATTCAATGTGAGCTGTAATTACTGTGTTCTGCAGTAGGATTAGCACTCATAGTGTGATATAAAATAGATTTATCTATACATGCAGCATGTCTGCAAAGTGCTTGCCAAGGTAGGTTTTTAAATGAATGCTGTCCTTGTTCAGAAGTACAGGAAGTCACAACTGGTTGAGGCTCTTCTAAGACAGTTCCTTTGGTTGAGTATTCTCATGTTTTGGTTTTTTTCTTCTTTAGAAATTCTCGCCATTATGGAGTGGTTTAGACTATTCCCTTCTTTGGAACCTCAGTAGTTAAGGAGTTCTTTCTTGGGGACAGTCTGTAGCAATCTCTGAAATTCAGTCTGTGGGTCCTGGTAAAGTTCCAGGCCTGCAGCTGGTTCAGTTCACTGATCTGAGGTGTCTGTGTATGAATAGAACAATTATGCAGTATGAGATTAATATGGGTTTTATGGGTCCTCTAATGCATCTGACATGCAATTCCCTAGGATTCAGTCATGGTTTTTCCTGATGTACTTTGTATTCTTGATTCCACCATGTTTACCCTCCGTTCCTCAAGGGACATCTCCTTGGTTAGTGAAAGTCCCAGTGGACTCAGAAGCTTCCTCAGGGATCTCTGTGAGTCAGAGTTCCATTCCCACAGCTGCACCTTCCCTGGCAGGCCCCATGGGACAACTGCCTACAGAATATTTCTTCTTCTTTCTTTATGTATGCCTTTTAAAAAATATTATTCAAATCCTAATGAAGTCCTCAATCTGTGCCAGTTTGCTGAAAGGCTCTATGAGTTTATTCTCATTTCTTCCTCCATTACCCATTACCTGCAAACAAGAAGAAGTTGTACTCAATGCTTTCTCTTTAACTACCATTATTCAACTGTAATGAATATACCACTAACCCAAACCACACATTTTTGAAGAACTGGGATCATAGGAAAATCAGAAATATCCTTTTTCTCTTCCTTGCTACTGAATCAAGAGGAAATAGCAAGGTGCATCTAGCAATATGAATTGGAGAAAAAAGTCTACAAAAATCTCTCTGAAAGGAAGAAAAAATGATTGAACTTTTTATTTATTGTCAAAGGTACTTTAGGAAAGTTTGATGGCCCTTTTACAATTCATATTGTAAAAAATCCCTTGATCAATAATTTACAAACAACTGTTACTGTAGGAGTTCTCAATTATGCAGTTTTTAACCTTACACTTCAACAAATTCATCTTGATTTTGTGGCAATGAACTAAAATCAAAGATAAAAGATCAGTCGCGTTTACTGTAGAACTGAAAGTTTCTGTATTAGGAGCACTGGCTGGACTTGACTAGACCACCTCCAGAAGGGGATCTCTTCTGAAATAAGATGAAAAGTCAGACTACTTGCTCTTTCATGTGTCAAAGGGGGGTAAAATTCTAGTGAACTGTGCAGTAACTGTCTATTCCCTACTGTGTACCAAGATTAAAATATCATTTTGACTGTGATCGTTACCAATCTGAAACTTCAATAGTTGTTCCTTAGAACTGAAGATGCATTCATCTCTCATGCCACACAACATCCATCTCTTTTTCTGTGCTACTTTTGAAAAGATCACTTGTGAAACCTGGTGGGAGAAAAGTGTGTATTGGTTTGGATAAAATTGTATTTTACATGTCTCTAAATAACATTTGCAAGAAATTTAGATTTGCGAAGGAAGAAAAATTACAGGCTGTTAATGGAGAAGCATTTTTGCAGCATCTATGAATACTTAATGTAACACAGGAAAAGAAAGGGGGAATAGTTAAAGAGATGGTGGTAATCCACAAATTATGCTATTTGGATTTAGTAGATTTAATTAAAAATTATAGACAAAAGACAGAGTGTTTTCTTTCTATAAACAGAACAGTACTGGGCTGGATGTCAGTGTACTCAGGTATTCACACTGTTGAGGTTAAAAGGTGGTTGGTCGCTGCTGCTTGGTGACCTATTGTCAACTCCATACACTAATTAATTGTGTCAAAATAAATGTGCAATGAAGGTGCAAAGCAAGAGAAAATAATCCTTTCTTAAAAATGAAATTTCCCAATAATTCCATCTAATATGGAGCATAAACACTGTTTAGTGTATTTGTCTAAATAAATGAATTTTCTGAGTTGCCTTTTCATGTTTTAGAGAGGCATTTACGCAATTAAAAATAGGAGAGGAAATAGGGTCATTGTTATGATATCCAACAAAGGATATGCCACCACTACCTGAGCTGAACTGCTCTGATCAGGGCTACAGCAGGCACTGTAAACCAATGCCATCTTTAATGTTTCCAGCTTCTGTTCAGAGGATAACACCATTCCCTGCAAATTGAATACGTCCTTTTTTTTATTCACACTATTTTTTTAAAATGTCACTGAAATTATCTCAGAGGAGCAGATCTGACAGGTCAATCACTACAGATGGTAAGTGCTTTGTTAATTATACAGAAATTTAGAAACAATTGTAGAATGTCTTGCCTCAGGAGGAATTTCTCTCTTGCTCTGTTTGAGAGTAGATTTCCTCTACTGAATTAATTTAGTGTTTTTGTGCAGATAACAATCTCTCTGCTGCTTTGTAGGAATAACTCCTTGCTCCTGTTCAAATATGGAACTGTAAATAAGCAGTGGATATTGCAAATAAACAATGCTCCTCTTTTTAAATAATGCAACGTGTGTAATTAGGACAGTGCAATTACAACTGTATACAGCTCTCAGTGTAACAATTAGTTTTTTTGGTAAAATGTAATTTGTTCCAATGTAAATGTTTTCCCTGAATTCAGAAGATTCCCTCGAGTTGTTACAATAATAAACCTATTTCTACAAATATATGCAGTTGCACTGTACGTTCCAATACACAAATCAAAGAGGACAGCTACATTATAATAAGCTATGGGAATTACAAAGTCAGAGCAAAATGATATCAATCCTATTTTCTGAGGGGAAAATATGCCCAAATATCCTCTTTCCATTCCTATTTTAATCCCGAGATGTCAAATGCTTTTTCCAGTTTGATTTGAATTTACTTGAAAAAAATAGAAACGTTTCCTTGTGTTAGACTGCTACTGTTACCCTGTCCTCCCCGTGATGATGTCGGACGGCCTTCTAGCCTTTCTTTCCACTCTTTATTCCTGGAGATAAAGAAGTGCAATTATTGTCATTTTGTAGAGGAGTAACTGAGTCTCACAGAGCAAGAGAAATCTGCTTTAGATTTCAGCAGAAGTTTGTTGGGATCAAGATTTCAAATCCAGCCCTGTTCTCTTCCCACCAGCATCCCCCGCGTGCCCAGAGCACGAGGGCAGCCAAGTGCCTTTGCAGTTCTCACTCACAGCACAACCACAGCTCCATCCAGCTCCCTTCACCCAGTTCCACACAGTCCCTCCTTCTCCTGCATGCCCGTTCACATTCATTTCCTTCACGTTGCTCTTTTCAAATCCATACTTCCCCCTCAGCAGTAAAAAAAGTGTTTGGAGGATCTGTGTGTGTGTCACTCACCACATCAGGAAGTCAAATTTTTAATGTCTCACAGTCTTGTATTTGTCAGTAACTTTCCGTGGCTAAAATTAAATAAAGGGTGGAGGTTTTGTGGCAATAAGCACAATATGGTACCAGTGCATAAATAGGCAATTTTAGGTCAGCTGGATTAGTACTCCTGAAAGTGTCTGGGAGTTATAAGAGACAGAATGAATGTAATTACTCAGTACAGATGGATGGGAGGGCTCTGCATGTTCTATGAAAAGTGAATTGTCTGAACTTGATTTTCGAATTGGCATTTCATCCTCTTTGTACCAAAGTTTGCAAAATTTTGATGGTTTTTCTTGCCAAACTACCCTTTTGTCATTTTGGAGGCTGTAAATTATTTAATCTAAGCCTGGGCCTGCAGTTTCCTGTTGTCAATACTGCAGAGCACTCAGTGAACAATTGATAAAACCCCACACGACAGTAGTAATGTGCAATGATTATAGGGCAAGGGGCTGCAATAAGCATTGTCTGCTCTGGTTAAGTCATTGCTAATGAAACATCACAGCTGATTAAACAGGCAATGAGAGCAGTTGCCTATAAACAGGCTCCATTTTCTCATTGGATCTTCACCTCTCTTTCTTAAAAAGCAAGATTTAAGCAAGACAAACAGAAATGCTCTTTTGATTATAAATCAGACTAGAAACCACATTTTATGATTCATGGCCTGTTCTAGAAAGACTTTGTTTTAATTATATGTGTGTCAGTACATTTCTTTCCCTGCATTCTAATAAGATAGAGTATGAAGAAAACACAGGAAAAAAAGTACAACAGTCTCTGTTAGTGCAGTGAAACTGAATTGATATTTACATTCATCCTGTAACCAGACTTGGGCCTCTTCTTGAATAACAGTAATGATGATCAAAGCAGAGAAGATCTTTGTGCTTTCAAACTGCTCACTAATCACTATAATTCAGGAGCAAATGGAACACAACTGCCCCAACAAACACCACAGTCATTGCACTCTGAATAAAAGGGGCTCTCACCAAATAAAGCTGAAGCAAGGTAAAGATTGCTCCATTACACAGTATGTCAAAGTTAAATGCAGGTCTAAATCTATTCAAAAATTTAGAACGGTCCCCAACCTAGCAATGAGTAGAGAGGTTGCTTTGTTAAATGAATAACCCTGCCCAGAGCCTTCTGTGGCATCACCACCAGTGACAGCAGTGTCTGCTTCTGCATAGGCCTGTTTCAGCCTTGGCACTGCTAACTGTGGCACTGAGGTGGTGTTTGATTTCATTAAATCAAATAAGACCTGTGTACCTACAGCACGTGTACCTGGAGAAGCTTCTGGTTCTTCCTCCTCAGCAGTTTGGTATTTTTCTGTTTATGCATGGAAATGAAACTGCTTTCAGACACGGAGCTGAACGGTAGCCAGGTGCTTTATAACTGTGTTAGCCTGAAGCTCTCATGAGAAATATTTTTTCCTGGAAAATAAATTATAACACGGCTAAGTGGTGCCTGACAAAGCTAAACAGGAGCCATGCTGCTCTATTGCAAATTCATCTGCAGTCTCTCGGTAGAAAGACAAATAAAAGCACTTCATCAAAATCAGTCAGGGAAGCACAGGAATACTCATCAGAGACCACTAAACTCTAAATACCAATCAATTTCACCAACTTTTTTGTCAAACTTGCAAGTCCCCTCAAGCACTATCATCTAGAGCTGCCAGAAGATGCTGCATGAAATGTTGTGGGAACAGAGCAGGCGAGCAAAGGCTGAGAGCCCCTCTCTGACACTCGTAATTAGTGCATGTGCTTATGATCAGCACGGGCCAGCACTTATTGCAGTCAGTAGGTGGGGCTTGGCTGACATTAAGGTTTTGAAACCAGGCCCGAGGGCTCAGAAAACTTAGAGTCCATTTGAGAATTGGGCTCACCATTTCTTTTTACTGTATTGGCTATTTTTCAGTGACCTGGGCATGTCCCACTGGCCAGCAGGCATTTTTGTTGCAAACATCATGAGTGCAGACAGCAGCCTTCAGACTGCCCTTGAATTCAAAGTCGATGAAATACATGATACTGAGGGATTTCTGCTGACAAATTTACACTGAGACTTTTTCCTGCACAGAGAGATCCCAAAATTGTTTTACAGCCAATGGGACATTAAATGTTATGGCAGTGTTAAGTCCCACTCACCGCTGCCTTTGTTCTCACCGTTCTTCTCTGTCAAATGCAAAAGTAGTTCTGAGAGAAGGAAAAATTAAAATGTAACCTCCTCACCCATTTCTCTAAGCTGTGGTTATGTCTTCACTGTTTTAATGTTCACATTTATCAAGTCAGAAATGTATTTTAAAGTTTTGTTTAATAGTGTCAGGTCCTGTAAACACAGCCATAATGGCCAGAGAACAAAATAGCTTCTCTACTGCACCCCTCACCCACTTTGTGTCTGTCTGTGCCAGATTCACTCACTGGTTTGCCTTGAATAGAACGCAAAGGGAGCTCATCAAATGGGCTATGAGGCAGAGTACAATGCAAGTACATGGTGATTAGGTCTAACTTGACTCTGAATTATTTTTAAAATAATCCAGCCCCTCCTGGGCTGTCTTCCACCTTCCCACAATACCCTACTGTGTTTTCTTTAACTCTCAAGCCTTTTTCTCTGGGGTTCATTCCTTTACCTCCAGGTTTTTTTCTTAAACAATCTCTGCCACCTTTTTTCCCTCTCATTATTTAGATATTTCTCCATTCTTCATTTCAGGGTTTCTTTACATTTCCCATCGAAAAGAAGACCTTCTTTTTTACCTCCCCCTAGCTCCCCTGTTTTCTGGAATTATGGATCAACCCAAGCTCCACATAAGTCTGCTGGGAAAAATCTTGACTTTAGGCTTCTTGGAACAAATCTGATTTTATTTTTGGATACAGTTTTCTCAAAAAAAACAAGATCAAATCAACAGAGGTTTCCAGCTACGATCTGCTGAATTCTGAGTCTTCAGTCTCAAGGCTTTGTGTATTGTTCTTTGAATATCATGTAGAGCACATTTTGTAAGAGGGTCGTGGTTTCTGTGTGTGTCAGCTGAATGGTGAAAAGGTGAGGGAAGCAGGAGAGGAGAAGGTTGTCTTAAGCATTGAAATACTCACCTGCAGTGCTCTGTGGCCCACAATTCCTGTATACGCTTTTAAATGTTGGGTTTGCAGAGAGATATATCTTATTTATTTATGTACATGCTTTGGTCAGAAAAGCAATACAAAAACAGTCACCACTGCAAAATAAGAATGCTTCTGTTTAGCTGGACTTACAAAAGGGAAAATGCTTGGATCGATGTTCTGCTGTTGTATAATCAACAATGCATCACAACTCTGTATTGTTTTCTATAAAATTTCTCCATTACAGTTGGCCATAAAAATACAGGAAAAGATGCCTACATTTTCTGTCACTTCTACATGATCAAAACAATATGTAACCTCATCTTAGAAACAAAGCCTTAGCAGATGCAATAGAAGGTTTGGTGGTAAGCTCTAATGACTTTAGTCCTTTGAATCCTACTTCAGGTGTGGGTAGTGAGTCACCTGGGGCTGAATTCTCAGCAGTAAAGAAGCAGAGGAAGACAAATCAGTAGTCTTCTTGCAGAGCAGTGGTCTAATCACATCTGACACCAATTAGCATCCTTGCTGATGGTCCCTATTAGGACATAGTTGAAGTCTGAATTACATGTCTCAACAGTGCAGGGGTCATTTTGCTGAGCCAAATTGAAATGAGTGTAAAGCCAAGGCCAAAAAGAAAAAAAACCCAAAAACATCTTTGAGAACATCAGCTTAAAACCTGTCCTGACATGGTTCTGTCCTTTTTTCTGTCACCATACTTTCGGCTGAAACAACACCAGTTCAGCTTCCTCCCTCATCAGCAGTGAGTAATATTCAGAAAAGATGTGAAGTGTGAATCCACATAATTCAGAACTGAACTCAGCATCAAATGGGTTGCCAGGGTTAGTCATTGCAAAAGGAAGAATGCCTTGTAACTGACTACACATTTCCACCTTGCTTTTGCTGGTTGTATTAGCTACTGGAAGTATCCCTGCAGAAAAGATCTGTGATTTTAAAAATGTGTTTAACTGTTAAAAACATGTATTAAATTCCTATAAATTTCACAAATATTGTGGAAGTCACAGGACTTACGATGAAGTGGGGTAAGGGAGAAGAAATTACTCATTATATTTTCACCATCTAAAAATGTTTTGCTATGTATTTTCATTTTCCTGGAATTCACCAGACAAAAACTGCTATGTTAACAAAGATCTACTGGACCTTTTTCAAATTTAACTGACTTAAAACCCAAGAATTTCTTGGCCTGTTTTACCTTCTCAGGTCTTAAAACATATCTATGCACTGAAATTGTGTCAAGAGACACATATTGCTTAATTACAGAGAAGCATTTTGACAAAAAATACATTTCCCATGCCTTCTTCAGTTCTTAATTGTTCCTGCCAATTCTCTACTACCATCTGTCATCAACTCCCATTTTTCTCTTCAGCTGAAATATGAGTGTACTACTGATTCCAAAATATCATAATAGAGTCTGTGTCCCCTTTGTACTGCATTTTCCTGCAGATAACTGCAGAGGATTGCAAATCTTGTTCAAGATTGCCAGTTGGTTTGTCAGTCTTCAGAGTCAAGAAGAAAAGCTCATCTGCTAGAATGACTCATGACAACCTCAGCTTTGATCACTGGGACAGTTTTCAAATTATGTATGTCCCCTCCAGTTCCAGGGCATTTTCAGATCTCCTGTTTTTCAGTTGGATTTTGAAGCTCAAATAATTTTTTTCCTGCCCAGGCATCATCATATGTGGGAGGAGGTCGTTCTTCTCTTTGTCTCAATTTTCTCCTAATGAGGGTATTTCCTTAGTGGTTTTTGGTTGCTTAATTTTTTTAAGCAGGGAGCCAGAAACAAGTGCTGGTGAGTAACAAGCTTAAAATTCAGGATACTTTCTGTAGCAGTAGAAATGATACAGTTCATATAACTTCATCTGTCCTAATTAGGAGTGGTTTTCCCCATTTTCTTACTTGACATGAAACCTGTAATTTCTTTGCTATATGGCTTGACTTGGGAGTAAGTAGGAGCTTCACTTGTACCTTGGCTCTCTGGAGGGGACTCATCAGGCACAAGTGCACCTGGATCTCTTGGCCTGTCTCAGCCCATCAGAGATAACTAAATGAAAATGTCAGCTTAAAAGAAATGAGTGGCACATAGAAAACACAGCCCAGGTACATCTGGGACATGATTTTGAAATGTAGCCAATCAGAAAGGACTGAAGTTTGTTCCTGCTTGCTGACTGCAGACAGTCTTCAGGGAAATAAGTCACATCTAGTATTTCAATTAGGAGGACAAACTGTGCAGATGTCACACTGAACAAATTCAGCCACGTTTCAGAAGAGGTCAGTAGAGTAAAAGAAATCAGTATGTCAATGGTTTAGCAGAATTTTCCTCAAGGTCTGGTTACACCAAAGGAGTGAGTTCTCCCTGGAATCACTAAGATGACTTTTCTAAGGAAAGCTGTCCTCACTGGAGGCTGAATCTCTCCAGCCATTCATGACATGCACTGTGACTGAAACAGAGCAAAAAGTGCAGTTTTAAGCTTTTCCATCTCCAGAATGTCCGAACCCATGGATGTGGAAATGGGCAGCTCAGACAGTGGCCTTTGCCATCTCAGGCTTCAGCAGGGAAACTCTCTGGTGCTGGGATGATTTTGGATTTTCCTGCAAACCAGCATGCCCAGACTGTGCTGGTTATAAGGGCAACTTGTGCTTGTTGCTAAGATAGATTTGAAGTGAAACTGATGCATAGAAATGAAATGATTGATATCTTATTTTTCTGAGGGTAGCAGTGTGAACATTTGCTGTAAATTGTATTTGTTACAGACCCAGAATCTTTTGGCAGTGACTCTCAGTTTGGATGGACTGGCTAAACAACTTGTTAAACAAATGGGTTTCAGCCTGCATTTTGCAAATTATTTTGATTATACAGTGTAGTTTGCATGATTAATGAGTTGCAGAGTTTTATTATTTCTTTTATTTGACTGGACTTATTTATTCATGGAAATAAGTAACTTATTCCATCAATATTATTAGATTTGAATGTAGTACATAATATTATTATCTTGTTTTTTAGACAAAGCTGTAGATTTCTACTTGTAAAGGTACCATGTCGTATTTAATGATTCAGCCAAATTATTCTTTAGAAGTACTGTTAAAAATTCAGTTGCTAATCATTGCTAACTTGGATAAAATGCAAATTTTGGAACAAATATACATGTACATATGTGCTTACACACCCCTTCCTGTCCCTAGATACCAAATGTGATTAGTAAATCAAGCTGCTGACATATCATTTTTATTAAAGAACTGAGTGTCCATATAATGAGGCAGCAGCAAGTCAACGATAAAACCTGGTTTTTATTTTTATCTTTTCTGAAGTTTGCAATGAAATAGCAAAGACCTGATAAAGCTATAGAAACTGGTGATATATATTGCAATAATACAGCTGCAAAATATTTCAGGTAAACTGAAGGCTTCAAAAGAAAAAAAAATTCCAAATATGCTGCAGCAAATATGTGCATTAAGTAAAGGAAAATTCCTGGAATGTAGTTTTGTTTAAAATGAGCTAAAGAAGTTTCTTTTCTTCTAAGCAGATTTTTTCTACCTGTCATTTGTAATCTGTGTCATTCTATTTGAGTGATTCTTTGGGCTGCAGCAAATGAGTCTGCCTGCCAAACCTTACTTGAAACAGCAGCAGTAATGCTTTTCCTGCTCCTGGCCCATCTGATCTTTGTAGAGGTCACTGCCTGCATCTCACAAAGGCAAAATGGGCCATGTATTTGTCCTTCAGATGCTGAGGCTCATAGTCCAGTGGAGCTTGGGGCCTGTGCTCTAAATTACACACTTGAGGTGCCAGCAGGAGGAGCTGCATGCCATGGTAAGCCCCAGCAGTGGGCTGCAGTCATCTCTGCAGTTACTCCGGGAGGATTCAGCAGATCTGGGATCTGGCTTACAGGAAACCACAGTTTCCCACTCAGCTATCAGTGACCTGCTAGATTCCATGTGATAGACTTCTATCTCTTGATCATTTGCTGTAAAGATGAGCTGAAAGGAGGGTTAGGTTCTATTGTCATGGAGGAATGACAAGATATGCTTTTCTTTCTGGTTCATAATTTACTTCATGTTTGTAATAGATCTAGTGGGGTTGGGAGCATCACTTTGTCCTACGACAAGCTGGAAAAAAAATGTAAGAAAGAGTCATATCCTGCTGGAGGAGAGATCTAGGTCAGCTCTGCAGCTAACTGATTTGTGATTAGCAAAGGGACACACATCAAATTTCTGGTATCAAACAGCCTTGACAACTGGGACCACACCCTAATTAGTGGGGTTAAGGGGAGAATCAAAGGAAGGAGGAGATGGTATGTGTCAGGGAATCTTTATTTGAATACAAACAGAATCGTGCTTCTCTCTGGCACATTTATAAATCACAATTATGCTGCATGGTGTTAATATCCTGCCAAAGCCTAGCTGGGGATCAGTCAGTCACTAGGTGGGTCTCTGTGCACTACAGGGAACCCCCAGAGCCCTCAATATTGAATATCAGGAACAGAAAGCTGGGAGTGTTTCAAAATCTGTGGATGCTTCATCTTTTCATTTCTCCCATTGATGTTTGAATCACAGATCCCAGAAAAACATAGCATAGCAGAGTCACAGTAGCAAATTGTCAGCAGCTATTCCAGTGGGCCAGGTCATGACTGAAGGGTTTAATTATGGAAGTCTCTATGCAGCACCCACCACCTCATTGTTTGATAGCAAAATGGATGTAAACTACACAATACAAATAAGGGAAGGAATGATGTGACTTTATTGTTACTAATGGGAAATATCAGTATCAAGGTTTGGATAGTAAGTTCATTCTGACTCCGATGTGAGGGTACACAGAAAAATGTATATGGGAGGCAAAGTGTAAATGGATTTATAAAAAATAGGAAGGAAGGAACAATGTGAATGACAGGAAATTTTAGAAAGAAAGTTAAAATAAGGGAGTAAGGTGGGAGATATAAAACAAACATTACTGTATTAACAGTGTGCTGAGGCCATCACAGTCATTACTGTGGTATCGTCACAATTTTTTGTGATACAGGGGAAATACTTTCTCATTCTACAGAACTGGATCTGATACATCAACAGATTAAATGGTTTGAAGAAGGTCAGTGACAGAGCTGACATTCTTGTCTAACATTAAGATGCTGAAACTCCAAACTCTACATTCAGATGTATAAGCTGGTAAATTCTAAAAGGAAGAGCATGTAAATTATTGTTTATTTTACTGATTTGGGCCTTGGATATTTCAGACTGTGTATAAATACTCTTAGACACTCACAAAGGGAGATCAATATTTTTTTTTAGTTCTATATGTCTTGTATAACTTAACAGTTGAGATCTCATTTAAAAAATTACTCAGAGTCCAGAACCTTTTGAATACCTTAAACATGTAATCAGCTATATGAGAACTATGTTCATTTGCATTCAAATTGGAGTCATACATTCAACACATTTGGGAATTCGCCCTCTCGGTTCTTTTGAAAACCTACAGTGACAATCAGGAACTTATATAGACTCAAATATAAATAACACCAAACATGGATCCCCACTTGGCACTGTCAGCTAAGCTGACTGCAGGTAAAAGCTGGAACCCAAACCATTGGTCAACACAGCACCACGCAATGCCAGTTCTGTTTCACTGCACCGGATTTACCAGGGCGTGTTTGCTGTGTTACACCTCACACTGGACTTCCACTGAGTGCTGTAAACTTGCCTTTAGGCTCTCATCAGCTAAAATCTCTGGAAAATGGGATGAAGAGGTAGATTTTCTAAAATGAAAGGGAAATAACTCGTGGGATGTTTAGCAGGAGGTATCATACATCACAAATCACAGTAACTCTCTACAGGCCTGGAAACATCTTTCACCTGTAAATATTTGATAATTTTACTCTAAGTGACTTCAATATTGACTTCTGTGCCTAAGGTAAAGACATTTATAAAGGATTCACACATGGCCTTATTTGTTAGGAAAGTAACAGAAATCTTTATTTAGAAGACTTTGTCAAGGAAAGTCACAGATAACGCTGTCCTTTTTCATAGTTGCAAATACACATCTTCAGTAATAGGGCAAGTCACAGTTCACTCTCAACATTAAACAAGGTTTCCTACAGTGATGACATAATAAAGGCAACATCCCAGACTTCTTTCTGGAGAGTTTAAACAAAATAGAATATATGAAAAATACCACAGAGTCAGTAGTGGATTTTTAAGTCAGGAACAAATTAAGACATCCTCAAAGAAGAATTTCCTCCAAGCATAAACATGAAATAACTTTTAATAAAAATGTGGCATATGAAAATCTTCATTGTGAAAGGGGCAGCCAGCTTGAAGGCTCTATTTCCCTTATTTGATAAGCAGTCTCAATGACTTTTCAATGAACAGGGATTTTTCTTACAGAAATGACATTTTAAATAAATCAAGATAAATTATTAGAGGCCCCTAATGTTTGGAAAGACTTGGATTTTACTTATAAAGTGCTTAATATTATAAAACCGGAGAATATTATAGAACATTTTTTTCAGTTTGAATATATAAAAAAGCACAAAACACCTTAAATGTGCTTACAGATTTTGAGTTCTGAGACTGAACTAGATCAGAGGAAAGGTAATGATCTAATTCATATTTTTGTTGGCTTAGGAAAGCAGTGTGCAAAAATGAAGGGGTTTGGGGATAATTTCGTACTAACTGTATAGTTAAACATCCAACAATTTTTTCAGAATATTTTTATATGGTCTTTCTTTCTCTGGTATATTAAAGAAAATAATAAGCAATTATGATTCATCTAAAATTTTCTTTCAGTTTTTCATATGAATCTCTATAATAAAAAAGAAAGAACAAACAAACAATCCAACCAACACACCAAAAAACCCCAAATCCTTTCCCAGCTTTAATTCTAATCTCACAGAAAGGGCCTTTTCTCAGGGGACATCGCCTCTCACCTGGTACTGCAGCAGGTCCTGTGTGTTCCTCAGGTCAGCCCTGCCAAAGTTGGGAGAGCTGCTCCTGCAATCTCTGGCTTTTGTGTAATGGAATAGAATGCACAGAGGAATAGATTTCATTTCAGTGCTGCTATGGCCCAGGCAGTATCAACCATTTCCCTCTGCAGTCACAAACATTTTTGTTTGGTGAGCAAACATAAAACCTCTGTTAGCAGCACTCAGAAAGTCACTGATCTCAACTTGTCTTCTTGGAGAAACATTGCTGGAAACGGAACCTGTGGAGGAAAATAGTCAAATTCTTTTCCTTTTCAGTATGATAAGCAGATGTCATAAAAAAATGTGAATTATAACTTCCCAACTGCACGCAAACAGAATTAGTTTCTGTCGTCATGCAAAGCTTGACATGAGAACAAAAGAGCCCTTTACTCCTTTTTGAAGCTGTAGAAAGGTGATTGTTTTTCTTTTAGTTGTCAGAGATTGTTAGTGAATGGCTATAATGTTAATTCCATTTCTAGCATGAAATCAACCATATTTAATATTTAAAGGGAATAAAATAGCAAGGCGACAGTTGAGTGAATAATTTCCACAAATAATTTAATTCCTATTCACTTTGTTTTCTGTTTGTACTTCCAACTGTGAATGGATGCCAAATCCTCAAATATAATTGTATTAATTCTTGTTTTACATGTTTCTCCAGCAAATAATTTCTTGGATTGTTATTTGTTGAAAATATTGAAATTGGTGATATTGCAATCAGGTTAATTACATTTCATGTTCCTTTTTTTTTTCCCAATTGAGTGTTATAAACAAGTAACCAAAATAGTATAAGTTACATATGGAGAAAAAAATACAGTAACACTTATATATTAGGTTACTGTAGCTAATTGAGCTTAAGCTTCATTTTCTCTATGTTCCAATTGCAAAACAAGACAAAAAGAAAAAAAACCCATAACTATATCCATGCCTGTGCTCCCTGGTTAATGCAGATTTCTTTCTGGCAAGATCACCTGGGTGAGATTCACAAGTGCTGTGAATCTCCACGTGTCTCGTTCCTACTCTAAACTTAACATCAACCATATTTATTTTGTAAATTTAAGGCTGACATTTCCTTTGGTAAACTGCAGTGTTGAAGTGTATCAGTCACACTGAACAGAATGAGTATTATAGACATATTTCACATATTGCCATAAACAACAAGAAGGAAGCTTGTGACTGCAGAAAAGCAGAGTTAAAAAAATCAGTCTCAACAAAGGAGAAGAAACATCATGGAATTGTAGAAACAGAACTAACAGGTGAGAGGTGAAGCAGGGAGAGAACAGGAGTGAAAACAGGTTCATGCCCAGGTTCTCTTTCTGGTGCAGAACTGGAAAAAGAGATTATGTCTTTTTCACTGGTGGAAGTATAGTTCTTTGTATTGGTCTAGTTATTAAAAAAAAAAAAAAAAGGCTAATGGGAAATGTTTAGCTGCAAATTTTACACTTCAATGTGTTCCATAAACACCATTGCAGTAACACTACCAGGTATAAAGCTGACCAGATTTGGCAATGCAATCCTGACTTTCCTGAATTGGTGCCAACTCTGAAAATAACCACCTTTCTCAGGTTTTGTGTTTTGCTTCTCTTAATCCCAGTCACTGCAATTAGAGCTCCAGCATGGTTCTCAGTTAAAATTGCTAAGACACTACCCTTTTATTTCTCCTTTTCATTTGTTTATGGTTATTTTTCTTCCCCTAGAAAAACTGGAAACAAAAAGGAAATAAAATCATTTTTTAATCTTTTGAGTTCAGGAAAAATAGGGTAATTGTACTTTTCACTGCAATTTAAAATGAGGGAAAGGACAACTTTCCTGATCTGGAACTACAGCAGGTGGGTTCAAGAAACAGGAATGCACCATGGCAGCACTTTGAGCTGAGCAAAGATCTTGAGAGTTCTGTTAAATACTGATCAGATTGCTCAGTGTTCCGAGCCTTGCAAACATATGTGTATGTACAGTTGGAGCCACTTTGACATTTCAAAGGAATATTTTTTTCTTCAACCTTTGAAGAGTAACACAAGTGTGAAAGAAACGAGCAGTGGGTCCATTGGAAGAGAAGTTCTACCAGGTGCATTTAGAGTTGTGGGAAGACTGTTGGATTATGAAAGCTGACTGAGGAATCTGCACAAGTATCAAAAATATGTCTTTGTGTTATGCAACCCCCTTGTTTTCTACTGCCTTTTACTGAGGAACAGGATAGTGATTCTTTCAAAATAAATTTAGTGCTGCAGTTGAGCACAGAGAAAGGTTTCTCCCATGTGTCTGTTGTTTCTGTCCATATTGAATGTTAATTTTTTGTCAGATGTCCTTAAACCTAGTCTGACAGAAAAAGAAAAAAGTCTAGGATTAAAGAAACCCCTCTACTATTATTTTTTTTAAACTGGGTTAAGTAGTTTTCATTCCATAGGCATGGAGGAGATGAGAGAGTGCACTCTCAAGTTTGCAGATGATGCCAAAATGAGGGTAAGGAGTGATGTGCTTGAGGACAGAGCTGCTGTGCAGATGGACCTGAACAGCCTGGGAGAATGAGCAACTGAGACCTAATGAAATTCAGCAAAATTCAGCAAAGGCTGTCTCAGAACAGGAAAGGTCGAGTAAGTTCCTCAGAGGCCACCAAGATGGTCAGGGGGTGGGAGCACTTGCCCTACAAGGAGGGCCTGAGGGAGCTGGGAGTTTGGAGAAGGCACAGCTTTGGAGGTGATCAGTGAGCAGCCTGTTGGTGCCTTGGGAACATCAAGGATGCGTCACCTTCACAGAGGTGCAACAATGGGCATATGGTGAAACAGGACAGGTTCAGACTGGAAATAAGGAAAAAGCTTTGACATCCTGAGGCTCTGGAAGTTTGCCCAAAGAGGTCAAGCAGTCTGTGTTCTTGGAGGTTTTTAAGTTTAGGCTGGATAAACCCTGAGTAACCCAGGCTGGCCTCAGAGCTGTCCCTACTTAGAGCAAGAGGTTGGACTGCAGATCTCCTTCCAGCCTGAAATACCTTGTGATTCTCTGATTCTGACCAAACCAAGCAACTGATCATATCTGTGAGAGAAAAAAAAAGTTATCCAAGAGTGATATGGAAATGAGCACACAGGGGCAAAAGCTCATGAGCCTCACTGACCTGAAACCAGAACAGCATATCTGAGTGCAAGTAAAGTTGTTAAGAGTTTAATCTTCAAGCTGATGGTTGGACTAGCAGAACAGCAATATGATATGAAAATCTATTCATTTTTGAAGGGCCAACTTACAAGACTCTCTACTTATGAACAATTGCAAAAAATTTAGATTCTTTAGACAGAATATCCTGTTCTGTTATGTTTAATATGGTCTTAATTAAATTCAACTATTGAATTCTGGAATTATAAGTAAGGTTTGCTGAAATAGACTGAAATGCATTCATTAAGAATGAATTCAGCACACCAGGGAACTTGGAAATGTGTGTGCTTCATGTAAATACTGATCTATTACCCACAGGCACTGACAGCCAGGATTACAAGAGCCTGGTCACCACACTGAAGGGCAGTTTGTTGGCTAAGCAGCTTGCTTTTACAGGGTGTCCATCCATGCTCTCTTAAGGTATTAACTTGCACTTCAGAAAGAGACCTTGTGTGAAAACTTCCAAAAAACTCCATCTTTAATAATGGCAGAGATATTGTTTTTTAGCAAGACAAAGCCTAAATAGTTAAACATCTGTGACAAAAGTATTTTTAAAAATTTGCTTACGATGGTAGACAGGAAAAAGGAAAGATTAGATGACAGTGGTGTGTGGTGTCAACTGCCATGGTAGTAGGGGCCATTTAACTAAACCTATAGGTTTGTTTTACACTGTTTATCAAAAACTGTCAACTGATTTGTACTCCTGATGTTCCCATAATGCAACAAATAATTTCCAGTCTGCTTTTTGTAGCTACTTGCATAAGACTTGGGGGCATGACATTTCACTAATATAAGCAACATCAGTTCTTACTAGAAGTGGCAAAAGTGTTTTTTGATTATTTCTTTTCCTCCTCTTTGGACCACATGCCAAAACCATGTAGAGTTACAGTTAGAGCAGTTGCTCACTTATGTTTTATTCTGTGATGAGAATTTCTTGAGGCTACAGAGTAAAAGGTAAAATACTTGTAAAACTATTAAGTGAGCCTGGTAATTCACACCCCATGTTGCTGTATTAAATAAAGCAAGACAATACAAGAACGGGGAGAGATTTCCTATTGAAAAAGTTGATTGGTTGCTTTTTCTTGTGCCAGTACAAATATGACTTCACCATATTTAACAACGTTAACAAATCTATTTAAGAAGCAAATGCCAACCTTGAATTTATAGTTTCACCCTTTAACCTCCAATCATATCAAGGATAACAGCATATTTTACAATTTTTTCTCTGGTCCCAGATAAGTAATAATTGCCAACAAGAATCATTAGACAAGTTAAAGCATTTAACTTCATTATAGTAATTCTTGTTAGTCAGGCACATTGTGCCATTATCAGACCTTTTACATCAGTAGAAACAATTGATAAATCTGTAGTAATTCTGTGTCTCAAAGATTGGATAATGATCCCTTGTAATTCTCTGACATGACACACACAAAGTACTGCTTTTCAGTGTGTAATTTCTCATTTCAGAGAATGTTAACCAGACTGAAAAAAAACTCGCTTTCATACAATCTGTTCAGTGGAATGTAAATGAATGTGGGGAACAGTTTCTTAATAAATGAGCCGCCATTGTGATTATTTTCAGTAACATTTGCTGTACTTAATGGTACCATCCATCTAAGGATTTCTACATTTATCCTGTTTATAGGATGCTTAAAACCTTTATGAAGGAATCATTAATTTCCTTCCAAATGTCACTGACTTTGAATGCTTTGATCATTCCAAGATTAGCCCAGCCCCTGTCATCAGCAGTCTCTGATGAGTTCAGACTGATTTGCTTTGTACATCAAAGGCATAAAAGGACCACTCCAAGTTTCAGTCCTTTTGGTTACACTTTTGAAGTCTCCTGAATACACATGAGCCATTTAGTTCCAGGAGAATGAGAAGCTGAGGACCATTGTGCAGATGGTGGACAATGTGCATCTGGACTTATGTTGCTTTTCATCAGAGACACAGACTGCCCCAGGATGTCCCCGTGGGTGACATTAATGGTTCATAACCATAACGATACCCATTAACATTAAAAAGGGAAAAAATTCCTCAGACATCCCAGTATAGGATAGTCCCAATTTTACCCTGTGTGTTGCAAGGTGACAAAATACATGTAACTGCAAAGCTGGTATGTTTTACTTGTGAAGAAATTGTCTGTGAAGAAATTACACATGCCACATAGAGCTGAGAAGAATCAACCTCTTAATTGTGGGGATTTTTATCCAAGTTTTTCATCTTGTTTAATCTTTCAAATTTTACTGCATTTGTATTTTCAAAGTATGTCTAGAGCAAAAAATAACTAATAAACCCTCAAGTATTTAATTACATTTAAAATAGTGGTTATCTTTATGTGAAATGTGAATTGCAAACCTCTTTGAATTACCTGTTTTATCCTTCAAGCCAGCCTATAGATAAGGTACAGTTTTGCTCTAGGTTTTGTCATACAGTATTTATTTTAAAAGTTTCCTTCTTCAGAATTACTATGTATATTGTTCTGCAGCTGTAATCTCATATGTTTATAAAACAAGTGTCTGAGTCAAGATTTTCAAAAGTGATGCTTAAAATTAGCATCTTAAATGTCTATTATAGGTCCTAATAGGCACTTTGATTTTTTAGAATTGCTGAGCAGTTTCCTTTAAAGTGGCTTCATTCAATAAGGAGGTAATTAAATAAGAGCTTAACAGGTTTTAAGACATATAAAAAGATAATGACATATTTTATATGGTTGATATGTCATAAGGCAGCAATAGTAAGACCATGTTAGGTTTCACAGAATAGAACTGGTCCTAATAAGGACCAGTGACAGGAAAATTTTAAGTGCAGGGCAGAAAAACCAGAAGTCTTTAACAGTAGAATCTCTAGAAGTCTGGAAGGTTCTGGTGTCAGTGGGCAAGGGTTTTATAAAGCAGTGCAACTGAGAAAAGGCTCTAGTGTTTGCTTGGATACGTGGAGATGTCAAGTGACAAATAGATGAAGTTCTCTCTCTTACACCCTCCAGATTGCATTTGGGATGCTCTACAAATAGCTGTTTAAAAATTAACATCAGTTTGACTCCAGCATTGTGCATGGGCTATTCAACAGTCTTTAGAGAACTGGAAAAAACACCCCACAAGGTAGAGGATTACTGAAAATGGCTGGAAGAGTGTTAATTAGAGTCAATGGGATGAAAGTAAGAAAACAATGCATACAGTGAATGTAAAATTCAGATGAGTGTCACAGCAGGGAGTAGTGCCACACTGAGACCTCCATGTGACAGTCAGCCTACATTCTTAGACAGTACAAACACAGACATAGTCATGGGTGTGTGTTACCATGAAGATTTTAGACTTTGTGTAAAATGGGCAAACCTTTGGAGAGAAAAAAGGAAGGAGAGCAGAAAGAGGGGGTGTGATGGGACTGGTGCTGTAGAAGGTTGGAAGGTGAATCTGGCAGGAGTCTCTCTGTGCCATCATTCACTCTTGTCCCAGGTGTACAGCTGAGAATCCTCTTCTACTGATATAAAGGTGGATGAAGTTACCTATTTGGTCATTGCCAGCTCTCATTTTTATATTATTTTCACATGCAATTCTCCAAATGAAAGTAGAAGCTGTGAAGAGAGCAATTAGTGAGGTTTTTTTGGTTTGTTTTCCACATTAACTAAAGTCTTTTCAGCCAGAGCACAGATGGCCTTGTAGCAGTCTCCTAACAGTGCTCTACAGACTGCACTCCCATGGGCCAAACTGTGCTGCTTGAAAAGCCCCCTTTCAAAAGGCAGCACTGGCATTAGATCCTAGTAGCTCTCTGGAGTGCCAATACATGTCTTGGATGCTTCATAATAGAGAAATTTTAGATTAATTCCTTTTTTTTTTTTTTTTTTTAATCAAGAATTAAAGTAAACTTTTTGCTGCATTTGCTGTTCAGTGGAATATTACTGTAAATACTACAGATGGTTTGGTAATTTCAGTACCTGCCTCACCTCAATGAGGATCCCATCCTAGAGTTACGGTGGGTTAATTTTATAGCAACAGACTAATATCATATGCATCTACAATACTGTAACTAAAAAGTTAATAGATTCAAAATAAAATTATTGCCATTTCTCACCTCTAGGTTTATTCTTATGTGTCATAGACACTTTAGAAAATATCTTTGGAATAGAGCTTTGGGAACTTAATTTTCAGTTCTTCAAATTTTCAGTTTTAAATATCTAAAGAAGAAAAGTACAGGAAGATTATAGGAGAAAAAAAACCATTCTGTGCCTCCAAGTGCTGGTTTGGCATCTTTTGTTGTGCCATGTTGTCACAGCTGAGGTCGTTCTGTGGTGCTGCGAGGGTTCTGTGGAGTCAGAGGAAAGTGGCTGCCTTTCACAGACATCTTAATTTACATCTTTGCCCTGTTACATAGGTGATTTCCATCATTGTTTTTTGTCTCTGTGCATGTGCTTGTGTGATCTCTACAGGATGAAAAATGTTGTAAAGCTGTGGGAGTTTTCTGGCACAGATGCATTTAGAGAGTGAGAGTTGCTCTGCATTGTTTAAAGTAAGACATTTTTTGATTGTTTCCATGATGACTGGATGCATCGTTAACCCCTTTATTGTTGATGTCCTAGAGAGACCTGATATGTAGTCTTAATTATTTTAAAAGTCTTTTCTTTGTTACTTAGCTGGTGATTAAAAGTAAATTAAAAGATGGCAATGGCAGACTATTGTTGTTCATTAGCAGATCTAAAGCCCTAATCATCTAGTAAGGGACTAATTTTCACATAATTTTAAAAACAATAAGTATGCTGGTGTAGAAATTATTTGTGCTGCTTCTACCATTTAATTAACCAAATCACCAGAGAGGGAGAGTGTGAGAGTGATTATTTTCTATTAATCGAACTGAGAAATCTAAAGCAGAAATCCCAGCCAAAGCTCTTAATAATATTCCTTATAACAAGAAGATGAGTTTGAACTTCAAGTGCTGAAGGATATTGAAGATTCTCACAGGGGAGTATGGGAAGGGCAAAGGCAAGGCCAAAGTGACCAAAACACTCATTCATAATTTTGCAGAGACAACAGATGAATTATGCTGCAGGAGGCAGTGATGGAGTATATACAAGAACCCAGCCATAATTTGCACAGCCCTTGAAAAGAAACATTTCTAAAGAAATATTAATTAAAATCTGTTGAAAACTGATCTTTAATACTTAACTATCATGAAAATTTCTTGAGTTCAGGAAGAGGAAAACCTCAAATTTGTTGATTCAAATAATGCTTCAGTTCTCATTATTAGTGTTAATGATCCTCTTTTTCCTCCATTTTCAGGTTTTTATCTGACAAATGGTGGTTCCTTTGGTGAAATAAAGCAGTGATTGTTGAGGTTGAAGTCCTGCACCTTCTTCATACATTTCCAGAGTACCTCGCAGGTAGGGCTGATGATCAGAGAACTCTCACTCCTAAGGAGGAAATACCTTCTCTTGAAGAAGCTGATATTACTGCAGAGGGGATGGAATGAAGGCATAACAAGATAAGGCTTTAATATATTTTAAAGCTGTGATTAAAATATTACAGCTTTGATATATTATATGAACATTTTAAGAAAAGCAAAGGCAATATTGAGTTTTTTAATAAGAAAACAATTCTTTAGCTGCAGTGGAGGAGCAAAATCCTGAAAGCTGACACTGTGCCTCTGTGTATCACAAAAATTCTAACACTTCCAGCCACAGCCCCCTGATTAAATTAGTTAAATCCTTCTCAACCATTACAAAATATATTGTGGGACTCAGCCATTCACTCAACTTTCTGTCTCACTTTAAACAAGATACAAGTCTGTTAAAACTTGACTGTCAGGTGCAGAAATACACCTCTGTGGTCCTAGTGCTGAACACACCCCAGTGTGGTGGGGCTGCTCTCAGGAGCAGATGCTCTTGTAAAGGAGAGAAAGGCCTTTTCTGAGCTGTCCATCTTTACTAGCAATGCTTCTGTTTTATGTTTAATGTTTTAAAACCATGATACTGGTTTATTAGTCCTTTCTAGAAGATAACTAGAAAGTTACTAAAAGTGAAGGAGAAAGGGGCAGAAATGCTATGTGAGTAAATAGATTCCTCCAGTCAAGTGAATAACTGATGGTGTTGGCCCAGTTCTGCTGCTGTGGATGCAGGCAGAGAAAAAAATAAGTAGAAAAGACAAAATAAACTGTGAAACTGAAAATCTTATCTGCAACAGTAAAATGGAATCTCAAGTGTGATCCTCCCTTGTGTGTAATTCCCTACATGTTGCTGCTGAAAGTGGATTTCAGTTATAAATATTGTATCATCTGTTCTCCTCTGCTCTCTCAAATAACTGGATCTGCTTAGTTTTATGTCATTTGTTCTTTATAACTTTCTTGGTTAATGATTTCATCACCTTTGTGTTGGTTAAAGTTTGCATAGGTTAATTTATCTATCTTTTCATATGTCTTGTTACTGGATCTCATTTTTGCTTTGTTATGAGCATCAAAAATTAGTGTGAAGATTTATTAGAGAAACAAATACTGATTGTAGTAACCTTGGCTTCATTCTAACACTACTGTAGGGTCTTTAATGCCTACTGATTTCCTTTCCTTGGTAATCACTGAGAGTATATTTCTTTTTATTTGTTGAGGCTATTTAAAAGAATTGGTTAATGCTTGGCTTTAAATGACTTTTACATAAAAGTAACAGGCTGAGTCAGTAAAGAAAAAAATGACCAGATGGTAACCTCAGTATGGGATAGACATAAATGTGAATCTAAAATGAGGAATGTCCCAAATAATGAGGGTCATTTGAGAGTAAGATGGTGTGTGCACTTTGTGGCCATGAATAATGCATTGATGTACCTCCTCCAGTAATCATGATGCATGAGTTCTCTATTGAAACTATCTTGGGATCAGTTTTTCAATGGAATCAAGTGCTTTAGTTACCTTAATTATTTAGATTATATATCTGAGAGAAGAAAAATGTTTGAATTTCATATTCCTGCTTTTGGTCCTGGTGTCAAAGAAGGAGAAGGGTGAACTGGGGACAAAATCTTGTATGAGCTTCCCAGGCAAAGTTCTGTAATGGCAAAGATTATTCTCTTGATTCCTTTTTCCCTTTTCACCCACCTAGATGGCAAACTCTTCAGCTCTGCAAATGAGTGAATTCAAGTTCAAATTCGTAAGAACATCCTATCCCACCTCAAAGAAACTGTGAAAGTGAATATGTCCAACCCATTATTCATAGTGTGAAAAGTTACACATGGAATTGCCACAGGGGAATCTCTCTCCAAAAGGACAAACCACAGCACTTTCCCTTTTGGGGTCACCCACTTTCTTTGCCCTGAAACAAAGCCAAGGACAAAGATGTTCCTCTCCTTAATTTTAATTTCAAGCCCTGGTAACAGAAAGAGGTGCTGAAGCAGAAGGCAACTGAATCAATGAGAGAGAAGATGCTGGTGCTATCAAAGTGATTTGCCATGGGAGATTTGCTGCAACACAAATGCTGCTTAGGGCTCAGCTTGTGAGGTTGTTGATTCTGCAGAAATTTCAGGTACAAGCCCTTACTGATTGTTCCAAACAGCCAACATTCAGGCCCTCCTGGAAACAGAAATCAAGCACTTGCCGACTTTGCTACCTGAAACAATAACTGTCTCAGAGGCACCTTTGCCCCCACGATCCCCTGTAACCTCTGCACTCTTGCTTTTCCTCTTTCACAGGCAGAAGCAATTGTGTTGTTCTCTTCCCTGAGTGCTCAGCAGAAGTGTAGGAACAGGCTGAAGTGGTTTGTAGAATCCTTTGCAAACTGAGCAAATTATTTCCTTACTGTCAAAAAATGAATGCTCTCATCATTCTGGGAAAACTCCTTCCCAAAGATCTCACTAAATAAGTAAATCTTCCCCAAGGAAAATCTCTCACATAGGACTTCAGCAACATGCTCAGTCTAGAACTGGCTTTGTTCAAATTCTTCCTCAAAATTATTAGCAATTTGAGAGCACTAAGCATGTCACTAAGAAACACTAAATATCTCTTGCTACTTCTCTTTTTTTTCTCAGGTAAATTTATGTTAGAGAAGTCTTTGTTAGTGTGTTCACATTAAGTGATGAGATTGTTCCCACCCAGCTGAACCTTATCACCTGTCTGGGTACTGAGGAGTTCTGCACCTGGTGCTGGACAGTGACCAAATCTGCCTCTTTCGAGGAGCTTTGGATTCCTCCTGGTGTTGCAATGAGCTCAGGCTTAGCAGTGGACAAGCTCTAATGATCAAAATGCAGTTACTTACAACACAAATTTACATAATGGAATACAATTACAAAAGTTAAAGAGCAAATTGCAGCGTTAAGATTACAGTGAGCCATACCAGTTGCATTTGTTGCTATAAAGCCCCAGCTAAATTGCAAGGTTGGCTAATTGCCTTGTGCAGCCTCCCCTCTGGCTGGCTCTGCACTGAGTTACAGCTCCCCTGATCTGACCATTAGCCACGGCTGTTAAACTGTCTGAGGGTTAAATATGAGACCAGCTCACAGAATCTGCTACAGGCAGCTTCTTTTTTTTTTCTTGGCTCAGTAGGGTGGGAGGTTTTTCCCTTTCTCTATGCCCTTCAATCCCTCAGACTGTGTGTGACGTAGAATGCTAAAGTGGGAGCTACAGCATTTCCTCTCCTTCTGTCCTATCCCTTTATTACCATGTCTATTAAGTGTGTTAATTAACACTTTGTTTGCTGTAGGCTTCAAAATCCAGTCTTCTGTTGCAGCTTTTGAGGACACATTTTGGTAAAGCTTTATATCTCGTATCATAAGAAATATTAAATATATGCTCTGCTTAATAGATTTTTTCTCTTTGAGCATCATGTAGGAACAAAACAGATGGCAAAACTGGGAACAGGATGTTTCTCTTGGGTAATAATTCATTTCAAATTCACTGTTAATATTAGGGTCCCTAGTGATGAGCCTGCCTTTTTTAGAGTACAAGGACAAGTTATCCTTAGAAATAATAGCAGGAAAATTACAAAGAGTCTAAGAGGAAAAATTTCTCTGTACATTTTATTTAAAGCCTGTTGGATTCATGCCATGGGGATAAGTTGCAACTGAAATTTTAAAAAGCCTGGATCATTTCAGGATACTTGCAGTTCTTACTAAAATAACAGCAATAAAATTTCATGGTTCAGAGCCTTTACCGACAACAGAAGGAGTCAGGAAGGCATTTTCATCTTATCTACACAAAGGCATAATTGGCTTAGGGCATTGATGGAGAGGTCTCAGCCCCACACCACACAGCAGGTAGCAAACTCTTCACTGAGATGGGACTGAAGGGACCAGTGGACTAGCCTGATGTAGTACTGCTTGCAGACTTTGTGCTGATGTAACAACAGCTTCCTGAGACTCAGATTTCCTGTGCTGATGTTTTACTCTTGCCTCGGTATCAGAAGAGCTGAATTGAAATTCTGAGGCTTTTAATTTGTTTGTGAGACTCTTAGAAAAATCCATCCCTATCTCTGACTGCTTCCTGAGCACCATAATCTAAACTCATTTGGAGTACCAGGAGTTCTAAGATCTGTCCTCCTCTGCTGCTCTGAAAAACTAATGAATTAATGAATTCATTCATTGGTTCATTCATGCACTCCTCTGTCAGTCAGCAGGGAATGACTGCTGCAGTGCTACTGACTGCAACACACTGCAGGTGTGCACTCACCAGGACAGGCCTGAGAGTGCACCTAAAGAAAGCACTGCACGTCAATCACCTCAGATGATTTGCAAGAAACACTGTAGAGAGTAAGATCCCACCTTAAACTTAGTTGGCATCTGCATTACAATAATTTCAGGTACTCACAGTCTTATCCATGGATTCTGCACAGTTGAGAAGTAAGATATTAGAACCTCAGGCTTTCAGGAACATCACTTAATAGGAAACTCCCAACTGGCTGCTTAGGCAATACTCTTAGGGGTTCCAGGGGAAAGCATTTTTTTAATATGGCTGGAGGTGTAAATAAACAAGTGAATCTGCTACATCACCTAATTAAATTCTGTAGATAACATGCAGTTCAATCAAGGAAGCTCTGTAATGTATGCAGTAATATTTTAATGCAAAAAATACCCCAAATATTTTCCTCACATATCTAAGGCTTACTTCAACCTGAGATTACATATTGCTTGTACATCTCAGTTGCTTTGATTTTAGAAAATGTAGTTCACCCAGACAAAATGTGCCAAACTCTTGTGCATACAAATAGCTGTGCTGCCTGGCCCTGAGTGTAGCACCTGGCATGGAACCCCTTCCAGCTGCCCCGAGGAAGCCAGAGCCTCTTGCATCTCCTCTGACTGCCATCATTCTTCATCTTGGTTCCAAGAATGCCCCTGCCAGATGTCCCACTGCTGCCGTGTGCAGGAGCTGAACTGGTGCACATTTTCTGAATAAGCATAAACTTGGCCTTGATGGCACTTGCAAAAGAATTCGAGGGACAGAGAAGACTTTGCTCGAGTGCTGACCTGTTTTTGTAAGGGCAGCAGAGCATTTTTCCCTCCCTGTAATCCAATCAACCAAAAAAATCAAAGCAAAATTATAAACCAAAACCATAGCTGAAATTAATATTCCGTGGCTTACATACCACTGTTTGTCTGCTTTAAACTCCAAAGCATGCTTTCATTTAACAGTACTGGTTGTTTTTTGGTTTTGGTTTTTGGGGTTTTTTTTACATTTTTAAAACATATTTTTGAATCGTCCAGCATTATTGTACAACAGTTTAGAAAAAACAAAAGGGAGGATGCCTTAATGGTTTTAAAGCTAATGACACGGTTAGTCTATTGGGTTGTGGCAGGCTGCTGTTAATATTTTGTCCTGCAGCAATTGAACACATCCTTCATGCCAAGGCCCAGACTCCCAATCCACTGCTGCTTCTGTTGATATTGTCAGGTAAAAAGCTTTGCTCAAGATCATGCCAGAATGATGCAGGAGACATAAGGAGATGAGTGTTTAAACTGAGGTATATTTCACCCAAAAATAATATGGAGCAAAGAAAAAAGATAATTTCAAAATTCCTGTATTGACCTTGCCTTATACACTACATTATCAAGACAGGGCTTCTGTTTCACAGGGATATTGAGAAATACGGTGTGATTAATTTTTCATCAGCATGCATTTTTTGAAAGTGCAAACTGACTTTTCAATGTATATAGAAACCACTCTATCTTAATTTTCTTTTCATCTTCATTCTTAACCTTCTTAACAAAAAAAAGAAATATGAGTTTCTAATTTAAAATTAAAAGGAGGTGTCATACATCAGATGTTAAGAATCTAGTAGGTTTGCTTGACTGAGGTTCGTTTCTATGAGCCTGTATTAGGTGCTAATGGCACACATCAGTGGAGGCATTTAGGCATCTAAATCCCTTTGATACATCTATTTGTATATCTTTAAAGTATTGAGCATGAATCTCATTAGAATAAGTGACATCTAAGTAGCGGTTAATTGTCTGTTATTGAGGGCATTTTTAAAGTAGGGTTATTCAAACAATTTAACACAAACTTTTCACCAGGCTTGATAACAGAGCTGTCATTTGTAATCTCCTGCAGTTCTCTATCCTCTTTTCTATTTCTTGGCTACAAAGGCACATTTCAGTGTTACTTTCAACAGCTGAATTCCTTGAATATCCTTGAATCTCTAATACCAGTAATATTTCCCTTGTCATAAACTCATTGTTTCTTTAATTTAAATGATGTGTCCATACCAATTCAAACAATTTTCATTGATTGTTCTCAAGATACATCTAGAGACACAATGAAATCTCTATTGTTTTGGCAATTCTTTGGTTTTGAGAATGTCATAGTAGCTGATGGTATAATTAAAAGAGCTGGTTTGTTATCCTGTTAGTCTCTGGAGATCAGTTTCTCTTGTCACACTACAGAGTCAATCCACCTGTGGTGGAACTGAGCTTTGGACCGTGACTCTTGCAGCTGTATAACATGATGCTTTTTCAAATCATCAGCCTTGGGTACAGGTAACAAAATAGAAAAAGTAGCTTCTTAAGTTGCTCTTTATAAGAAGACCTGTAGTCTTTCAGTTATAATCTAATGTCCAAAAGCATCACTGCCTTTTTAGGAGCAATTTCCTTTGATTTTAATGATCAGAAAAACTGAACATAACATTTGCACTGAACTTCCGCAAAACACATGGATTACAGAATAAGCTATTCAGTCCCTCTGAAGGGATGTATAGTTATTATGGTGCTGAGAAGAGAAGATAAATAAGCCAATAAAAGGGAAAAGGAAAGATGATATTTCCCCTTAGAGGCTATAGTTGGTCAGGTTCAAATTTGCAAGCAAATGTGCAGGGTTCTGTTCACTAAACCCCTCTGGAGCAGGACTGCAGCTTTCTATTTTGTCACGTCAGAATAGATGTTAGGCAGACTTGCCTGAATACAATGCATATGTCCTTTCAGATATTCCATCTATCTGTCATTTCAGTTCGAGTTTGGATGGCTGACTTTTGATTATTGTACAGGTCTGATGTGTGTAAGAACTGCTCAAATAGCCCTCATTCCTCGGTGCAGCGATTGTCAGCTCCGTGCCCAGTGTGTGCTGCTGGCATTCTTGCAGTCAGAGGGCTCGTTTCTTTCATGACACAGCAAAGAGCTCGTTAGGAGTTTTGTAAACTACTTCTGTAAGTTTTAACTCCCCCAACCATGATAATGTGACCTGATTACTATTCTGACATCGCTTTTTTTGCCACAGGAGAGTCTCTGGCTTCCCAGAGCAAGGGGGGTAACACAGGATACAGGGAGTCCAGACTGCACCGTGCTTCAGCAAAACTCCCTGGGTGATCTGTGGAGTGGGACATCTGTGCAGCAGCACTGGAAGCTGTTCATCCATCTTTGCACGTGGTGGTAGCAGCTCAGATAACAGCTAAATCTGTGAGAACAGTCACTGAGGACATTACAGAAGGCAGAGTGATGAGGCCCTGGGCTGTTGTTTAGACATGTTGGGACTCATTCTGGGGAAAAGAACACTTTTCATGTTTGCAACACAAAAATACAGAATGCTACAGATTAAAGGATCAGCTTTCCTAAATAGCTGAAACCACCACTAAGATGTCTGAGATGCAGACAGATACCGAAATGGAGTTAGGTGTTTAGATGTCAGAGGAGTTGCAGTTTTGCCTAGAATTTGCATGGTGTTGGAGGTAACGAGAAGTATTTTATTATTACCTAGGATCAGATAATAATTCTCTCTAACCTGTCAGATAGACTGGAAGCCAGCATGTGTTCCTACTTCCCTCCCTTTTCCAGTGGAAAACATCTGAGCATCCTCTCGGAGGCATGCTGATTGGAAAAATGCAATATAATCAATGAGTTTACAGTCTCATTGTACAATTCCCTAAGACTGTTGGATTCTGCCTTCATATCCATAAACTCTTTGACCTCTTGACTTATTAAAAATGTCTAAACAGTTCTCAGGCGTTTAGTATGGTTTGAGGTATTTAGATGGAAGAACAACAATGAAGCAGCCGTCACATTTCTGAATGAAGAGTATTGCATTTGATATGTACGCTGTTAATTCACAGGATTACTTTCAGTAACACTCTACACTGCACAAATAATTTATGTCCTATAGTTGTATAGAATTCTGAGGAAAGTAATATAATAACTTTAAGTTTGTTTTTTGGAAAACCTTGTACATGAAAAATTTAGGCAGAATTCAGCATCTGGCTGTGAAGCTGATGTGAGTGTGTGCTTCAACATTCTCAGCTCAAAGACTGCGTTTTTGTTACCAAAGCATCCAAGAACAGTGTTGATAATAAAGGGAGATGTTATAATAATATCACTGGGGTTTGTGCCATCACATGTTTGCTTGAATGCTTTAGGCTAAATGTGGATGTAATTGTTCATGATGCCCTCAAATTTGTGTTCTAAGATACGTTCAGTCATATGTTTAGTGAATGGTCATTTGATGGGTAATTTTACATATGTTGGTGAAGGGAAGGGGAGGTGTGGAAAAGAACATAACCAAAGGGAAGAGGCGGGGGAAAGAAAAGTAATTTATGCTGATGTGATGAGAGGTACAGGTACATTGGTACCCCAAAATAGCGTTGTTTCAAAGGCCTTTTTGCTAGGATGGGTTCTCACAGCTGGGGAGCTGTTCCCCTTGTTGTTGTGCTGTGGCACAGCAGGGCCTGGTAACTGCAGAGCAGCCTCCCCTCCCTCTGGCCTTTGCTTCTTGCAGGTCTGCGCTGGTTTGGGCTGATGTTAATTTGCTTCCCAGTGCTTGGTATGGGCTGTGATTTGGGTTTGGGCTGGGAGCAGTGCTGATAGCACAGGAAGGGTTTCCATAGTGCTCTCCCAGAGCTGAGGCCTTTCCTGCTTCTGAGCATTGAGCAGGCTAGGGATGCACGGGGAGATGGAAGGGGGCTGAGCTGAGGGGAATTCCAGACCTCATGGCATCATGCTCAGCAAGTAAAGCTGGGGAAAAAGAAGGATGTGGAGGGACATACAAAGTGGTGGCATTTGTCCTCCTCAGTGACTGTTCCATGAGGTGAAGCCCTGCTTTCCTGGGGATGGCTGAACACTTGCCTGCCCTTGGAAAGTGGTGAATGAATTCCTTGTTTTGTTTCACTTGTGTATGCACCTTTTGCTTTGCTTGTTAAACTGTCTTTATCTCAATCCATGACTTTTCTGATGTTTACTCTTCTCATTCTCTGCCCAGTCCCACCAGTGAGGGGAGTGGGCAAGGGGCTCTGTGGGGCTCAAGTGACAGCAACAATATTGCACTAAAATATGCCAGTGAATGGTAGAATATTCTGAGTTAGAGGAGACCCATCAGGGCCATCGAGTCCAACTCCTGGCCCCAGACAGGACACCCCAAGAGCCACACCCTGTGCTCAAGAGCATTGTCTGAATGCTTCTTGAACTCTGTTTAAGGATTTTTTTTGATGTGGTAAGGAATTTTGCCACAATTTTGCTTTCTTCTCCCATGGGAAGAAAGGTAAAACCAGAGCAGTTTGAAAACATTCCACTGGTTATATCTCTGTGAAATATTAGGTGTTTTAAGCTTTGTTTTCAATAACAGATAAAACCTTAAGAAGTTAATATTATAATTGTATTAAAAATTCCAAGATTGCTTCATTGAAAGCATCATAAATTTTGTAGTTAATACCACAGGAATCATAAGAGACACTAACCTTTGTAGTTAGTTGGAGGCAGAACAATTAAGTACCCTCTTTTTTCCTGTGGACTCAGTAAGGCCACTCATCCTACAATAAATTAAGCTATGCTTTCCTGTGTTGCCAGCTGCAATAAAGATGAAGAGGCCATCATGTACTCTGAAATAATCAGCACTGGAGTTTTTGTGGTCTTTTGTTCCCCAGAGGAAAAAAAACCCAACAAACAAACCATCGCAACTTTGAAATGCAGGCATTCGAATAATCTGAATATATTAAAAAAAAAAAAAAAAAAAAAAAGCCTTTTAAAGAGGGTTTATTTTGGCTTATCTTATTATCTTATCTGGTCAGTTCCTAGCATTCTCATACTGTAATGAAAGTACTGTATTTTAAAAAAAATGTAGCAAAAGAAAGTCTATGTATTGTACTAGTCAGAAAAAAATGCCAATTCTTTCTGGTTTGTATTCATTTCCCATGCATTCTTTAAATTTTTGAAGTTAGTATTTTAGTGTTGTGGGGTTTTTTAATATATACAAAATGTTTTCCCATATCTGCCAAAAACAGTGACTGAAAAGGATAATAAAAGAGAAATGTGCCCAGCACATCTAATTACCTTAAATTTAGTGCTGTGAAACAGTGTAAGAGGTATTTTAGTATCACAACATCTTAATAACTGTGTGTTACCTTAATAACCATGCAATTTTGGAAAGTTCCCCCAAGAATAAACGTCCCTTCCCTGATACCTGAGTTAAATTAGGCTGAACAGTTTGGTAAGATGATTAAGGAGGCCTTTTTGCCTATGTTGATGTTGTGTTTCCAGACACAACACTAACATAGGCATGCACTTCTGTAACTGGAGTCCCTAAATACATACATCAACAATTGATCAATGAAGAGTTTACTACACTACTCCTGGGAAATCACTAATAGCAAACTTCATGGCTAAGAGAGAGATATGAGAACTTGTGTATTAAATTTCATTTTAAAGTAATGAAGACTGGAAGAGCTGCGTATAAGCAATTACAAGAATAATTTCATTATTCTTTTATATATTTTCTCTAATGCAATTTTTTACTTCTGCATATTCAAGTGCTTGTGCAAGTTCTCTTTCTTCTGGGTTTTAATCAGAAACACAACGAAGAGCAGAGATGTGCCTCTAATGATGTTTGTTTCCCTTAGAGCAGCGTGAAGCAGTTCAACATTTTGTGGAGCTGTTCAGACAACTTTCTTAATACTGAAACTTGATAACTTTGAGGGCTGATGGCTTGGAGGATTCATGACTTTAGTGTGAAGGGGCAGTTACATCACCAGCTCTGTCACAGCTGGCCCTCACCCAGAGGTGTGTCAGAGTTTGGTGTTCAGCTCTTTCTTCCTTTGGTCATCGCTGTGTTTGTTGCCAGGGAGAGGTTGTGACCAGTTCAGTTGTTGCTCATTTTATCTTGTTTTTTATTACAGATTCGAGCTGTAGGTCTCCTAATGTGCCTCAATACTTGGCATACTAGTTTAAAAATGGTATCATTTGGATATGCATGAACTGGGGGTTAAAAATGTGCCTCAGCTTCGTAATGGCTGAGGGGTTTTGAAGTTACTGCTGTCTGTTTATTGCAAATTTGCAGGACAGGCAAAAGGGCTGTAGCACTGTATCTGATTTTAGACATTTAAGGCATATGAGGAAAGGGGCAGAGTAATCAGAGCCAGCTCATAGAATGGAAACAGATATGCTCAGAGAAAATATCATCTCCCAGAAAAGATTGACAGAGCTGGGCTTGTTTAGAGGGAAAATACAACTGACATGAGAGAGGACCCCAGTATTTAAGAGGAATAAAGGTTATCATGAATAGGAAGGTAATAAATTGTTCTCCATATCCATTGTAGATCAGGATAGGGGATGGGACAGAAAGTAGTGTGACTCTTTTTCAGTGAGAGAGCTTTAGATTGGACATCAGGAAAGAGAAGCAACCAGAACCACTCTTCTCACTGCAGCAAGAGTTGAGCACTTGGATATGTCACCCTGGCATGCTGCAGCCTTTTCCACACACTGGAGATTTTCAAGAGCAGGTTAAGGAAACAGCTGTCAGAAATCATTTTAGTGTAGCTTATGCTGCCCTGTTGAGGGAGCTGGATTTTATGGCCACCTAAGATCTTGAGGTACCTTCCTGCCCTAGAGTAGAAGACTTAATGAAAAGACTTTCTTTTTCATTGAAAAAGGATATTTTTCTTAAATGAACATTGCTATCAAATTTGCTTTCTCATTGAATATGTGGGAACAGGGATGTATATCTCTTCTCCAAATATATTCCTAAATTATTGCTAAGTAATTCCTAAATTATTATCTAAGCTATTAACTTCTTTCTCTCTCTGCTCCCCATTTAAAAAACCCTATTATACTACTTCCTTTCAGTTTTGCCTCTGAGAAAAGGGAAGCAAGGAGAAAAATGGTAAAACATTAACCATTTGTTCCTCTGTCAGCTGTAATTGCTATATAAATGTGTCTTGGTTGCTTTATGCAGATGAGATTCAAGAAATAAATTAGATTTTAAATTCCAATTCAAGTAAAATATTTCAGCCAGTCATGGTTCTACCATTTAGCACATGTGTCACTCCACAACCTGAATTCCAATCTTGATTTTTTAATTAATAATCAATGTTTGGGTTTTCCTTTGGAATTCAGTATTAACCAAGCTGTCAAAAGTAAAGCATTTAAACAGTGTCCAGGCTTTCCATGGCTTAGAAGTCCAAACCGTTATGGCTACAGATTGCAAAAAATTTTCAGTTTTTATGCAGAGAGTTAATGCTGTGAATTTTTATCAAGAAACTGCAGAGAATTTAAAAGAACATTAAAAGCTGCACACAGTGACTATATAGAAAGTAGTCTAATAACTACCATCAATGGTAATGCTGGGATAAATATATCACACTCAGCATGAAAATCCTCTTCTTATACTAAAAACATGTTTAAAATTCTGTAATTTTTTGTGTAATTATAGAACTGTAAGTCAAGAGAGTAGGTGGCATCATAATCCTTGGCTGCTGGTACTCAGGAAATGTTTGTATGGGTGCATTTGAAGTGTTCCCTGTTGCATTGCTCTCTCCTTCCTGTAGCCATGTGGCAGGAGCCATGGGAAGCTTTGCTGGGGACAGAAGTTTGTTCTGCTAGCCCAGAAAGCAGCACAGCTGGCCTGTGGAATGGCACTGGGCTATGGAATGGCACTGGGCTATGGGTGGCACTGGGCTGTGGGTGGCACTGGGCTGTGGGGTGGCACTGGGCTGTGGAATGGCACTGGGCTGTGGAATGGCACTGGGCTGTGGGGTGGCACTGGGCTATGGGTCGCTCTGGGCTATGGAATGGCACTGGGCTATGGGTGGCACTGGGGTGTGGAATGGCACTGGGCTATGGGGTGGCACTGGGCTATGGGTGGCACTGGGCT
>VZTR01006860.1:122724-144755 GCA_013400775.1 Chaetops frenatus | reverse complement strand
AGTGCCCATCTTAAAATTAGCCAATCCGTGGGCTCCTCACCTCTGCTGGAAACTGTGCCCCGGCGGAAGTAGAAAAAACAAAGAACCCCCCCCAGGAAGGAGAAAAAAAGTTGTTGTCCTTTAAACCACAACAATGGTTCTCTGTCTTCTCATTCAGAGACCTCAGATTACTCTGCTGCAGGAGGGTTGGGTTTTCCCATCTCTTTAGCAATTCTTTCAGATTAGGCATAACATTTTGCACTAAGGTACCTGACCAATTACACAGTAGGAGGAAAACCCATGATTTTCTTTGATAGTAACACTGATTTCCATTGTATATCCTTCAGGAGAGAGAAAAACCAGATGTCAGTGACAGGCTCTTCCCTTACTGACTCCCAGTCAATAGATCTTGAGTGAACAACAGATACCATAGAGTCTCCAATCACAAGCACAGAAATTTTTTTTGCTTTTTAAGGAAGAAGTCTTACTCGTGCTGTGCAGAGTATTTTTACTAACTATTAGTGTGCTTTCAAGGGATTCATATTGGGTATTCAGCTCTTTGCCTTTACAAGAGGTAAAATTGGTACTGTAAGTATATATTTACTTTTGTAAAATCATACCAGAGTCTTCTGAGAACACATACAAGGTAAATATGTAAAGCAGTGAAACCCATGGAGCTACACAGAGTTATCCTAGAGTAAATGAGTTAATGTGGTGCATGGATCAGGAACAGCTCTTACAGCTGCCAACAGATGCATGTGTAATAAGTTGTATCTATTTTCTTAACTTAAAGCATGGTAATTGGAATTCTTCTTTGCAGGTGAACAAATGCCAAACATGTTGCATAGAGACACCCTCCAACCTTCTGGAAAAGAAAGTGTTTTCCCGTGGTATTTAATGATGCCTGGTTAATGTAAAAGCACTGTTTATGGGCCTAACGGAGATCAGTAATTAGCTTTTTGTAGGTAGGAGGTAGATTGAGTTAATGCAAACTCTGATGGTAATGAAAATAAAAAGAATGAAATCCTCAGAGTGGAAATCATTTGAAGGAGTGTTCTCAGGAAAGAAGAAAGGAAAACCTGTGAGCTCCTGATTAATTTAGGGCATATTTTGAAGTCGTGCACAAGAATAATTGTGTTACAGGGTTTTTTATGGCTATATATTGACTGAGACTTATCAAAGGATCCCATTTTATTTATCTGAATATTTTTCTGTTTATTGTTTGAATTGAGAGTATATTAGGCAGCTTATTTTCATGATAGAACCATTTTTCTTCCAATAGTGAGTTTGAAAATACCAATATATGTCAGCTTTGCAATCTGACTGGAGCTACCTCCTGAAACTAAGCACTGCCATCACAACAAGCTGATACTTCCAATCACTTCTTTCTTCCCTCTGTGCTGTTAAAGCCAGACAAGCAGATGTGGCCATCTCCAGAGGAATTGCAGCTGGAAAGCCTCAGCACTTTTTTTGGGGTCCTTCTTGCTGTGGCTTTTATTTGCTCTTCCTATCAAGTTCTAGCTGCCAGTCATGTATATTTGATCATGAGAGGGCCAAAAGAAAGTCATGTTTGTCATGTTTTCTAAATCTTGAGCTTCATAAGGGGTAGAGCACTGTGCATAAGGTAACAAAGTTTGATTTCCTATAATAATCATTCAGTTATAATGTGAATGGGATACAAATCTGTCTTTGTGGTATTGGAAGGGTGATTAGAAACAGGTGGCTTTTATTTATGAAATATGTAAGAAATTCATTTGTATTTAAAAATGAGAGAATGACTGAATTCTAATTGCTACCTCTGGAAGCAGCAAACAAAATCTTCAGCTTTAAACTTTTAAGGAATTTAGCAAAGATATAGATACAAAAAATTGCAAGGAAAAACACACAGAATAGAGAAGTTGAGGGAATCTCCTGATACCAATTAAGTATATACTTCAGTCAGACCAGCTTTTATTTTTGATTTATACAACAGAGAGTGTGTTTGTAAAAAGACTAAATGCTTTGATATTTTGCTTAAATATTATGTTCTGTGAAGGACACTCTAGCAGCTTCTATGTTCAATGCTTTGGTTTTTCCTGTTAGTTTGAATATCTTTCTCATCTGTGTCTGATATTAAAAAAATCCTCTGCTGAGGATTACAAGGCTATTTTTTCACTTTGAAGTGTATTTTCTCTCCAAGATCAGACTACTGTGAAAATAAATAAATTCAATACACCCTCTATATAAGAACATGACAGATTAATTTTGGGTCTCATTGTGTGAGTGCCGAAGCCCTCGTCATCCTCTCCAAGGTAGGGTTTCACATCATATGTATTCACAAAGCAAATCTTATTTACAGAGAGACTACTTTACTGTTATTGTTCAATAATTAGCAATATTTTAATGTTGGGTCAGCAGTGAGTCTCCATAAAATGTTTTAAAAGGAACACTGAGTTACAAATTCTGCTGCACTCCTCCAGCATTTCCCTGGAGCTCAGGTGTGCATTTGCTGCACAGATGGTGCAGCAGCAACACCACGCAGGGCTGTCAGATCCCTGCTATACCTGTGCAGCACCATGAGAGCAAGATAAATGAAAGCCTGAGCTCCACATTTCCCAGTGTTTTAGGGATTAATTCTTCTCTGTATTGATTTGCTGATGCCTCCCAGAAAACTTAAAAAAAATCTCTCTGAGAATATAATTCTGCATCTGAGTTATGCTAGATGGTGTCTTAATTTGCTTTATTCATTTTTCATTGTTATTGACATTTCTTTAAATTTATGTGATATTTTTTATCCTAAGGAGTTCATAATCCATTGAGCTGGATTCCATCAGATGTCATAGTCATGGCTTGTGAGGCCAAAGACTTCCACAACTTATCTCTGCTTTTAAGGGGCCATTGTTCAACTGCTTGATTTTGTACAGGCCTTGTACAGTCTTCAGTTGAATTCTAGGAGATTTTTTAATTTTTTTTTTAAATTTTATTTAATTGTTTGCACATAGTTAGGGGGTACATATATGTACTTACTGTGCCTACATATGTGTTATAGGTAAATATTAATTTTTTGGCATACGGTTTATTGCACTGAGGTTTACACAGACACAGTGAATGAGTAATTCCTGATTAATGGGCTAAGCTTTGCACTTTTCCAAAGAAGAAAAGCATAAGAGCTATCTGAGCTTTTCTTTCAGGTGAAAATGGACTTGAGGGCATTCTCAGGCATCTGCCCAGCCTTTATTGGAATTATTTTAGGATTGTCTGGTCAATGCTGTTGTTTCATTTGTGTTATAGTAGTTTCTAAAAGCATATCTGCACATTCACAGTGAGAGACTCTTACTTTCAAAAATAATTAAAATTTAATGGGCAAAGAAAACAAAAAGAAGTTACTTTCTCTGCCATACAAAGATGGAATTGATATGTAAAAAAATGGGTTATTAGTCCAAATTATATAATGACCTTATAGCCAGCCTATATGACTCCTTATCTGCAAAGTACAGTGCCTTAGGTCACTTTTTTCTGCTGCTGTTGATGAGTATTTATGCATTTGGAAGTACTCATTTAGTGTCTATCACCCTGCTGCCATGAATGACTGGTACTAAATGATTGCAAAGGTAATGCAGCCAAAGCTGAGGTTGGCAAGAGGCCATCTCCAAGTCAGGCCATCACAGCACCTCTGGTGCATCCAAAACCCTGTGTATTCACTCTACTTCTATTATAAAATGGAACACCTGATTACACCAGGTTTTCTAAGGTGATGTCAAATCACACAACAGAAATTAAAACCAAAAGTTTTGCAATTGCCAGATGCTGGAAATAGTAAAATGTTTATCATTCTCATGGGCTGGTGCTCAGCCAGCAGTTACAAAAATCTAAATTCTACTTCTTCCCCATTATAGGCTCAGTAGTATTTTGCTAGAAGGGAAAGTGGAATTTGTGAGATTTCAGGGAAGAGGTGATGAGCAGTATTTCCTAGCTAATGTACTATCATACCACATCCATTTGTAATGTGCTGTGTTCCCTGGTTGATTGCCCAGGGTAGTGTTCAACGTACCAGAACAGCATGGCAACAGATACAGTGGCAAAGTTAAAAAGAAAGCCAAAGGTGGTGGATGAAATATATTGACTTTCTAACAGTGAGAAAGTGGATCAATGCTGGACTTAGTCAGACTTGTGGCATAGGGCTTTTCTCAAGCAATCACTCTGATGATTTAAGATCATTGGTCTGCAGATGCTACAAGAAGCTGAATAGGTATGAAATTTTTATTGTGTGTCACCTGCTTTCTTCTTCCTCTTGTACTGAAGAGTTTAAAATGTGCCTCTTCATGTATGAAATAAGACTGAGCTTAAAGAAACTCCACAGTTTAAGAGTAAAAAACCAAAATTCTAGTGCAATAATTTTCAGCCAGTGAGGAATGAAATACTCTTTAGCTTAACTAATTTAGTTCTGGTTTTAGCCATTTAAAATCAATAAGGATTATACATTAAGTGTTATACAACCAGTATAGGAGCAGTTTTAATTTGGATTGGATTTGATCAATTGTCACTTCTATGTTACACAGTGAAGTGGGTTTTTATCTCAGAAGAAAGAAAAGGCTCAAATCTGTACCTGTTATCTTTGCCAGCAGTTCCATACCTCTGACAGGTGATGGGGATAGTTTATTTCTGGGGCATGGTCTCTCCACCCCTCTCTCAGACATTTCCTTTCCAGTGCAGGGAACTCTCACCTCTTCCTGTCTTGGCTACATGGCATCTTTAGGTTCTTAAACTGATCCAAAGGCAAAACTCTTGACATGTGGTACCCTTAAATAACTACAAAGCAACCACATGAGATGCCTCAGAGGGGGACCAGGTAGGCAGTTGGGGGTCAGAGTTGCTACATCTATCTCAGGCTGAACCATCCCACCCTTCAATTAAGGAAACAAGGTAAATTATCTGTGGAAAGATCAGTGTGTACATGGAATCCTAAAATCCCATACCCAGAGTGCAGTCAGCTACTCCACACTTCATGTTCTCCCAGACCATTTCTTGCACATCCTTTAGGTAACAGTTTGAAAGAGAACATCCTGAAATCCATTGTGCATATGCTAATGGTGCTTCACACAGGTATGGGAGAAAATAAAATGGCAATCTGTGCTCAAATTCATGTACAATGCTTATTTTTATCCAAAGATATCAAAGATATTTTCATATATAAACTCTTTTTCCCTTTTATTCAAATTGGCTTTAGCAGAACAAAATGATTATGAAGCCCATTAATCTTAATTTTTCACACTGAGATTCATTGTACAGAACTGGAAGCTACAGAAATGGAACCATCCGCCTCTTTTTCTGTCTCTTGGATATCTAAATGTAATGCAGATTGAAAATTAAATGCAAGAGACAAGATAGCAGTTCTAATAACCCAGTAATTTATAAATAAATAGACTTAGATTGATGGAAGAGAAAAAAATCTGTTTACCCAATAACACATGATAGCAGTACTTGTATAAAGAGTCTTATGTTGATTAGGATTTTCTAAGTTTAAAATGTATTCCTCCAGTCTATTTAAATGTATGTGAAGTAGAACTGATGCTCTTATCTTATATCTTCTTCAGCCATTAACAGGAAGCTTTAAACTGCAGATTTGGATGACAGGATTTCAAATCTACTTTGTACAGTTTTTTCAAAAGGGCAAAATAATCAAGAACTTGATTTGGTATGTTGAATAAATATTAACTTTTCTTAATGCAATATGTAACCTCCATGAAGTGCACAACTTGTCCAGCAATGTAACATTAAATGCTATGATATTTTAAGAAGACTTTTTGGATCTTGTTTTACCTAGTTGATATAAATTGTTATATAAGAAATAATAAAAGAATGTTATTTTGACTAACACTTTTACTGGAGAAGAAAAGGAATAATTTTTCACTACTGAAAGGTTTGTATTTTACACTGAATATGAAATAGTAGGATAGAGTTCAGAAAATTATTGGTTCAGAGTTAACCTGTATATCTTCCTAAAACTGAATTTGTATTATTTTACATCTTTGAACTTGCTTTTGTAATGTAATATTTCAGTACAAAAATACAGAAATTGCTCACTCTTCTTGCTTTCATTTACATTTCGATCAAGTTATCTAAACCCATTGATTTCATATGGGTGGAAAAGCAGTCCAAGATACATAAAAATTTGGCGTTTTCATAGTTCACTTCAGAAGCCTCATTATAAAAATTTCACCATATTCAGGTAATTTTTGAAAACGTTATTTTTAAATAAGCTTTCAGGGATGGACTATCAACTTCTCCCAGACATTTATACTCTGTTAGTAATTACCAGCTATGTTCAATAGGAACTTTGTGGCTTTTGCTTTGATTAGGAAACCATTAACACACTTAACTCATGTGAGTGCCTGCAGAAGCTCTGGGTATGTCAGCAGCTCTTCAAATCGACTCTGCCACTGCATGATGGCAAAGGTGGATTGGAATCAGGTTTGAGTGCCTCTGTTCCTTACTCTCCAAGAGATCCCAGAGAAAGGTGCTCGTTCACTCTGAGAGCTCTCTCTTCATTGTAAAATAAATAAATGAATAAAAACCAAACAGGAAATTGCACCATTTGCTAGGTAGACTAAATGTTACTTAATAATTGTTCAGCAGAGAAGAGGGGAAACCAAATCGTTCTCTAAAGTGTGCAAGCACAAGAGTAGAAATTAAAGAAGCTGCTGGATCTGTGTTGCTGACAACTCACTGCATTTCATCTATCTATGAGGTAAGGAACTTCCCCTTTGTAAAGCCATTTTGTTGATCAAAATTAGACTGGAATTTAAAAAAAAGAAGGTTGAAACTGAATGGGCCATTTTCCTAAATTATGAACACTGTTACAGTTCTCTTTTTGTGAACTAGTACAGATGTGACAGGTTTTTGTATATGTCAGTTTTATTATGACAGAGGTTTGCAGAATGTGTAAATCCAGCTAAGATGGACATAGTACTTAAGTGTAGCAGTAATTTTATTCTGCCACTTCTGCTTCTTGATTTGCTTGGCATACCCCAGTAGAGTAGGATGGAATGGCAAGTATCTCTCTGTGATGGTCTGTAAGGGGGTCCCGTGGCCATTAAATCTGAAATGATACCTGTCACCAGCAAGGCTGCCCAAGCCTTGAGGGACCCAGGCAGCAGCAGAGGAGAAGGTTGAGGTAGAAATGATGGAGCACTTGGTTTTTAGGAACTGGACACACAGCATGCTACTACTGTTCCTTCTAAGAGTGTGCCAGTTGCCTTGTTGTGCAGTAGGTGTGGCAGGCTGGCTCTGGGATCTTCTTCCAAGCTAGTCAGGACAAGTTTGGGAAGAGGGAATAGTTTATAATTTGCTGCCTTCCTAATAAAAAGGAGATGTGGAAGAGAAGAGCAGTTGTCTGCTGGGCTGTCTGACTGAGAAACATCAGAACTCTGCAGGTGCAGGGGAGTGTAGAAACAAGTGTTATGTTTGCAGTGCTGCCTGACAGCAGAAACAAGGGCATTGAACCGAGGATTTTGTAGTGGACAAGCTTGGATGGAAACAGTTTAAAAGGCAGCTAGATAAGCCCACTCAGGGCTACAGCCTGCTTCGTGATCCAGGACACAAATGGACACTTTGCTTCACTATTCCTTTGGATTACAGCTACAGAGGTGAATTAAATTGGAGGCTGTTTGAGTTCAGGTGCCTTAGGGTTTTGGTATTTTTGAATTTTATTTCTCTGCTTTTCTACTACAACATTTACTATTGCCAGGTTCTGATTTAAAAATATAGGCAAAGAATCATATATTTTTGTCTCAGTGTTAGATTAGACAGCATGCTGATTAGCCAAATTTCCCTGACACAAGCTGCCTCCTGCCTTCAGAGAGCACTGGGGTTCTGTGTCGCCCTGTTTTTGAAAGCCTTCTGAAAAGTTTATGTTCTCGAGTCAGATTTTTCTCATGCACTGTACTAAAAACAATGGTTTTGTTTACATTCCTTCCTGGAGAAGGAAAGCTGACTGACTGGTCACTTCACCAGTCTGGTTGAGAGGTGGGATTTCATCTTCCACTCCTCTCACACTTTGCAAACCCTATAAAATTGTGTATCAAAAATAAACAGGTCCTTTTTTGGGGGGCCTCGGCTGTTCTCCTAATTGTGGGGGATCTGTGTCCTTCTTTCGTGGGTGCTACAGGTACCACAGTTCTGTGCTGATCTAGGAATCTAATGGCACCTGCAGATTAAACCTGAAACAAATCAACAAAAGTCTGCTAAGAGACAAGAGTGCTTCTCTATTTGCACAGTGTTCACAAAATAATACATTGATATCAGGTTGGCACTGACTGAAAGGGAGATCTAGGAGAGAACTCACTGAGGATTTGGAAGAAACAGTGAAAGGACACTCAGTTAAAATATTCTTGCTTGTCACTCACCTCTCCATCATCTTTTTTCTTTTCCTGACAAGAATCCAGAGATGACCATTAAAATGAATAATATGAGGCACTGAGGATAAACCACTTGGGGTTCAAGAAACTGCTTTATAACAAACTCGATACAAGGATAAGCCTCTGCATTTGAAGCAATAACTGTCAATTTCCTCTCCCAAATTCTCTCTGATATTTCTAATTGCAACATGTCAGTTAAAATAAACCTGAAAGCACAATAGTCAAAAGGCATAGAAAGAGGTCAAAATCACAAAGAACTGCAAATACTTGGGATGTTACTGCATTGTACGTGGAGGTTACCAGGACTGATGGCATGGAAAGTATGGGAATTCCTCAGCTGCTTCACTTTATTCATGCATTGATAGAATGGCTTGGCAGTGCTGCTGTGCTGGTGGAATCTTCTGGCAGTTTCAGTAGGACCAGATGAAGGTCCCTGCTTGTGCTCACGCTCTTCAGGAAATCCTCCCAGGTTTCCCATTTAACATTCTGTTTTACACAGAATGCCCTCAAACTCCAACCATAAGAAGAAGAACTAAATCTTCAAAAGGATATCCATTAAAGATATAAGTATATGTATATACATAGAGAGAGATATGTACACACACACATATATACACATTTACAATGGGATTTATGTTTTCTCTACTTCTATGAGAACTGAACTGTACTTAAGAACAATAAACATGCAGAACCAGAAGGCTATTAGCTTGGAAGTTCTTTTTGTGGCCATCACTGAGAGAGAAAAGTGTGGAATGTTATTTCACAAGATGACATGTGGATGTTTTGGGGGGGGTGGTTTTTGTAAAGTCTAAGAAAACAAAGGTGTGGCTGTCATCTTTTTAGTGGTTAATTACACAGCATATGTCCAAAACTCCCCAGTTGTAAATAGACCTAAATATTTATAGTTGTATCTGCATATTTGAAGATACAGTATCTTGCATATAATTCTACCACTCTATGGGGAATATGTTCTTGACAGAATTAAGATGTTTTGATTCACCAGAAAGCACTTAAAAATACGACAATAACAAAGTAGTGCACAAACATAAAAAATAGTGATGGCATTTTTATATGTCCATATAGCGAGTTTCCTGGAATATATTATGTCAATCCTCATTTATTTCATCTTGAAATACCCAAACCATTATTTCGTGTGTTACATCCTGTCTTGTAACAATCCTAAAACATTATTAGTTTCCAATGATGTGAAGTCAAGCGCTTCTAAAAAAAGCCTCTTAAGCACAGTGCAAAGAAACCCACATCCTAAGAGTTATTTCTGATGGAGTGCAGGACATTAAAATGCTGCTAGATGATATCCCAGCTTGGGTTTAAAGAATTAATGAAGAACAAATGTTCTAACTGACATGTAAGCATGAAATTCTCTCTGTGGGTTGACCTTCATTCTTCTGCAGTTAGTTAATGAGGATTCTCTTTGTTATCTTCCTTGCTGAAGAACCTCAGGGCCTTGTATCATTATTGAATGAACACAATGTCACCTCAGCTGGCAGAAATGTTTTGTCTTTTGTCAGGAAAAGAAGTTTCCTCGTGTCAGCTGGTGAAAGCACAACACGGCAACAAGCAATTGAGACCAGACATTTCAATTCAGCTAGCTTAGCCCAGTGGAGATGTTGAACCTGCTGTAGTTGTTTTGATCAAAATATTCCGGCTTCATTATTCTACAACTCTTGCATCTACTCCTCAAGTTTGTAATGCATTGTTATGAATTAATGATAAACAAAAGCATTTTATCTGGAGAACTGCTCTCAATATTCCCCTTTTGACTGGTAATTGCCATTTGTTGCAGAACAGTATGTGTTTTCTTTGAAATGAAAGCTTAAGGAACAGCTGCTTTTTATCCAATTCAAAATGACAAGTGTATTGTTAACTACCCGAGGATCTTGTGAGGTGGGGATCACATCTGCTCAGAAAACTGGAGCTGTAACTTGGAGCTCTTCTGTGAGCTGTATCTATTATGCAGAGCTGTAGAATGGGTAGAATGATAATTGCAAATTTCATCCAACATGAGTGTATTATTTGGGTGCCTCCAACACTCGTGTGGTTTCCCCATTGCTCTGGGTACCTATGGTCATTACACACAGCAGAAAAGCCCCTGTCTTCCCCTATGCCCCCCTCCCCCCCCAAAAAAAAAGATTAAAAATTACTCTTCTAGCTGTACTTAAAAGTGGCACAGGATGAAAGTGCACATGGGAGGTGAGAAAAGGCATTCATGGGAAACAGTGCAAGAAAAAGTTATTCATGAATTATTCATCCAGATGCATATATACAAGAGAGTTGATATGGGAGCTTATCATGGCCATACAGACCTCTCTTCAAGGAAGGACAAGATATGCAGATAGCAAGTGGTAGCAAAGTTTTACAAATAAAAGGGCAAACACCTTTTTTCCATCCATTTTGGCTACTAAGAAAATATACCTGACACTTAGGAATACTTTTCTGTTTCTTGTCCTGTGGGAACACATGGAGAATAGCTTTTTTATTTTTAATCTTCATCCCCCACCCAAAAAAACCCACACCAAACCAAACACCAAAAAAATCTTTACAAAACCCACAGAGCCCCATCCTGGCATTGAACACTTCCAGAGATAGGGAATCCACAACTTCTCTGGGCAACCTGTGCCAGTGTCTCCCTAACCTCCCAGTAATAAAGCATTTTTTCCTAATATCCCATCTAACCCTGTCCTCTGGCAGTGGGAAGACATTCCCCCTTTTTCAGTCACTCCAGACCCTTGTCCCAAGTGCCTCTCCAGCTCTCTTGGAGCCTCTTTAGGCACTGGAAAGGGCTCTGAGGTCTTCCCAGAGCCTTCACTTCTCCAGGCTGAACAGCCCCAGCTCTCTCAACCTGTCTTCATTGGAGAGCATCTTCCTGGCCCTCCCATGCCATGGTGCTCTTTCCCATTACACAGAGACACATTCAGACTTTATTAAATCACAGCAGGATCAGTCTGTTCTCTGTCAAAACTTCTTATGAGAACCGTCCTGGAAAAGACAAAAATTTAGTGATCAGGCTTTCCTTTGGAAAGTGATAGCCATAGGCACGAATTTTTATTCCAGTTAATATTTGTCTATTTTTTTACTCAGAGATATAGTCTCTCTAGGATTTTGATTGGAATTTCATTTTGCCACTTTTACTTTCAAAAGTGTGGGGGAGCTAGGAGATCATAGAATAAATTGCATGTGATAAATCAGATAAGAAAACAAACGTGGTTGGAAATTTCAGATCACTCCAAGCTGAACTCTTGTGTGAGATAATGGTGGTTATTTTATTTAAATAGGTTTGCCTACTTTAATACTGTGAAGAGCAATATTCTGTTACAGTCTGTGTCATAAGGTAATGAGCAACAGCAAATGAGACCTGAAATTATATGATATATTCAGAGATTTTGTTATGTTGCACTTTGCCTTATAGTCCTTTTTCTTTTAAAGAGTAATAGATTATTTGACACACATTATTATCAATCCCATTAATTATTAAGGTAAAATGGGAAGGAATGGCATTTGTGAGTTTTTTATCCCAGTGTTAAGCTTATCTTCAGTCTCATAAACTGCATTTTTTGAGCTGACAGGGACATATGTTTTCTAAAAGTCATTAAAATAATGCTGTATTAAATACTTTTCTAAAGTAAGACAAGTACAACTGTGATACCTTCTGGTTATTAGGATACATATGTCTAATATACATTCATTTTGGAGTCCCTTAGGGGACAGCCTTGTTATTAATACAGCAAAGAACAGCTGAGTGAGCATATGGTTTATTAAGACATGCTTATATTAATTATATGTGAATATTATTCAAAAGGGTCACTGTTCTTTAACTGAGGGATCCTTTGTGATCACTACTTAGGAACTCAAAGCTCAGTAGGATTACTCTTGATCCAATCTATTTGTCTCTGGCTGGAAAATCATTATATTTGTGTCTAGGCTGGAAATTAATGAAACACTTTAGAACTTAAGACCATGACAACTCAAGCAATTAATGAATATGCAAAACGAAGAGAATTTTGCAGGCATGATGAAACTGCATGTCTAAAGCTCTTGTATTTCTGTAATACCTCTACAGCAATCTGATCCATAATGCAGCCTTCCACAATGTATATAATAAAGAAAAATAATTCGGTAGTTCCAGGCCAAAACTAAAAACCAACTATAATCCTGTCTGCAGGACTTCTATCCCTCTACTGCTCAACTGGTTTGCTTTTTGAATATTGTAATTCCTTCTCTCTTCCCTAAAACCAGTGAAAATGGCTAATGATCTGTTATTCTTAAGGCTGTTTCTCATTCCAGGAGATGGCACAGCCTGCACTGGCTCCTGCAGTGCATCACTGCATCTCTCACTGGAGTGCCAGGCAAAAGATTGTTTAAGCATGAAAACAAAAGTAACGTGGATTCAGTCTTGGAGAAGACCCAGTGGGGATCAAGCTGAGGACTGTTCAGTTTTATCTTTCTTCTTCTCACTCTAAATCTCCTCCAATTCCAGAAAAGGTGCAGTTCATACCCAACACCTGGACTCACACGTTGGGTGTCAGCTGTGCTTGACTCAGGACAAGTTGCAGGGTTCCTGTGACAGTGCTGGAACTGAGCAGGCTGTGCCTGGCCTTGGCTGTCACTTGGCTCCCAAGCCAGGGCCTGGCACAGGCTGCACAGAACATAACTGCAGGAAAAAATAGTGCACTAGGAGGAAAGATGGTTTCATTCATGTTTCTCCTTGTTCCGTGCATAGAGAGTGCCATATTGGATGTTTCCCTCTGTTAGCAGAATCTGAAAATTCAAACATAATGTGTCAGGCTCCAGAATTGTGAAAGCAAACCTGTACAGTAAGAACAACCTTCCAGTAATATTTTCTATAGAGTTTATTTCTATTTTTTGAAAATTCAGAGATACTTTTCAGTATTACATCAAGAATATTAAGGCAGGATCTATTATTAATTCACATCTGAAGCCCTTTACCCATCATGCCATCAGTCTTGGGGCATTGAGGCATTTTAATACAAACTCAGCTGTGAGATATTGAAGAGCAAAAATTGGTCCAAATGTATAAAAGTAAGTACAATGTAAATACTTCTGTACTTCTGGGTCTGTCACTAGCTATCTTAAAATTTTCCTGGGATGTTCAGCAGCCTGAATGGTGGGTGATCAGGAAGGCAGTGTGTCCCCAGGGTTCCCCACTGAGGATGAGGGGGCACTTTCTGACTGGGGGTGCCAATCCTGCAATGTTCTTGAGCCTCAGTTTCCCCAGCTGTGAAGAGAGATAACATTTATACAGCATTGTACACCAAAAATAAGGGCTGAGTCTCTGGGGGGAGCGTTTCACAGTTATCAAAAAACAAACAAACAAACAAAACCCCATCCCAAAACCAAACAAAAAAAAACCCCTGGGTGACTTTAAGCTTCTAGGATAGGAAAATATTCTAGAAATCAAAACTCTAAAGTAACCCAGCAATGAAATATAATTCTGATTTATGAATAGATACATTTTGTCAGAAGTTCTGAACTTCAGCTATAAGATTATCCACAGAGAAGAAATGGGCAGCAACACTTTGTTGTGATGCTTCAGAAACAACCAGAGCAAGCCAAAGCAGCTCTCACCTGAGGGGGGGAACAAACAAGCCACAGGTGTGTGAGGCAGGTGGAGCAGGGCTCGTTAGGATGGAGTCTCAGGTGTCCTGAGTTAAGCTCTTTGTTCCATGACCAGCTGGGTAGAGGGCCAATAATCGTGTTTTTGCCCTCAGGTGAGGAGCCTTAGCTGTGGTTCCATTTACCAGTTCTCCTCAGGAGGTGAGGGCAGTGGGTGGCAGAGAGGTTTGGCTGTGTGGGCCTGTTCTGTCTGCTCCTCCTGCCCTGTGGAATTCCTCTCTCTGGGACTGGCCACCAGCAGTGGCTCCTTGAGCCCATGGCTTGGGTTTGTCAGAGCATTCTGCCCCTTGTGAGGCACTTGGTGAGGAATATTCTGGAACAGCATGGGAGTGCTGGAGCTGCATCAGGTAAGAGACCTTTTGAGCTCTCTGTGGCTCAGGGAAAGCAAAGAAAACCACAAAACCCAGTGGTACAGTTTACACTGTACTTACTTTTATACGCTTGGACCAACTTTTGCTCTTCAATATCTCACAGGTGAGTTTGTAATAATGACTCAAGGCTGATGTTATGATGGGTAAAGGGCTTCAGATGTGAATTAATAACAGATTCTGCCTTAATATTCTTGTTGTGATACTGAAAAGTTGATATGTTTGTGTTTGGTTTGGTTTAAAAGGTGCTCCCCTGAAGTCAGTTGGCATTTTCCTGTGCTGGTTTGGTTTTTAATGCTGTATTTGAAGCTCTGTGAGGGGGCTGTGTGTGTGGGCAGTTGAGCCATGGGAGGGGGTCACAGGCTCCTTTGGCTGCAGGTCTGCCCAGCCTGGGCAGTTTGAATCCCAGTTTTGGTAGTTCCTGGTTTATTTAGTGGGGCATTCAAGGAGCAGCACTGGAACAGAGATCCTGGGGTTGGGAAGCATGGGAGGAGCTGTAGCCTTTCTGCAGGGAAAGCATTTTACAGTCACAGTCTGAGAGCAGGCTTTGGTAGGTAGCCCTTGGTGGCTGTCTCTCCCCTGTGAAGGTGAGGCCTTGCCAGTTTTAAATATCTCGCTGTAATTTTTTATTTTGGTGTTAGTTTTTAAACCTTTTTAGTTATGAAACCTTGTAGCTGACCTGAGGAAAAGACAGATTTTTGTGGGTATTTTTTAGTCATACAACGTATGCAAAGGAAGGAGTAAATAAAATTATAAAAGTGGTAGGGCTTAAAGCTGAGTGGTGATCTCCCAAAATATCCTTCATAGCCTTCAAGAGCAAATACAAACACCTGCTTTATTCAGTGCAGGAAGGCATCTATTAGTTTCATTGGAAATGCAAACATCTATTTATAGACTGTTTAGTGGCTGAAATGGAATTTTTATCTATTAAGCTTCAGACTTAAAGCTTTTTTTTGTTTCTGTTATGTTGTTTATTTTCCTAACGTAATTAGTCAACTCTGCTGGAGTTTTACATATACTAAGTGTCCTGGAAGCTGGAAAAAAAAAATTCCTAAATAAGGGTGTAGTTGGTAAAGGACTGAAATCTTCTGACACATTCAAACTGAAAATAGTTGAATTGTAAGGAGCTGAACATTTGAAAATTGACACAATTCCATAAGGTCTTAATACCAGAAGAGACAGGTGTTGTACTTTAATCACACTAGAAGAAACAGCTGATGTGTAATGGAATAGTAATAATTCCAAGATAGAAGCCTACAAATAATCTAGCTGCAAATTATATTGTCAAGAGAATCAAAATACTTTGTAATATATTCTAATGCATATTAATTTGAGAGCCCTATAGGGGACAGTCTTGTTATTAATACACAGAGTAACAGATGTGATAGCATATGGTTTACCAACTTGTATTTATGTTAATTCTATGTAAATAGGATTTTAATAAGGTAACATTAGTCTATAGCTTCATTTTCCTAATACATCTTTCTTCTTTGAAGATGATAATGGAATTATCTAAATTGGGGTCTAGGATCATAGAAGAGGTTAGTGGAAAGAGTCCATTTTGTCTGTGACATAAAAGGGGGTAAAAAAAGCATCCTTTTTTGAACGTTTTATCATCATTTAAGCTTTCAGTGAAGAAGTCTGAATTATTTTTTTACCAATGCTACCATTTTAAAAACACTGCTTGATACCTACTTCTTACCATTTTTAGATTTTTAGCTATTTTGTGTTGATTTTTGGTAGTTTGAACTTCCATGCAGCTGTCTTTGGGAAACCTGCAAAGTTTTATAGAATCCCAGAAAATTTCCAGCGTTACCTTCTACCTGATTTCTACTGAACTTGCTGTGCAATTCCTCTCTGGCTGTCACTTGGAAAAGCTGTGAGTGCATTTCTCAGTCAGCTCAGGCTTCTCAGCAGCTTTCTCTGGGGCACAACTTTTTTTAATTATGCTCCCAGGCACTGCTTGGAGCCATTTCAGTTTGTGATGAGAACAGAGTAAGCAATCTGTGCTCCTGCAAGCAGGTGAAGAAATGCAGTACTAATCAGCACTAGTGCTTCAGAGGACTCTGGAGAAGTTTCTGCCTGCCATTAGGAATTTCTGGTTTAAACTGTTGAATCCAACTTTCGTGCCACTTTCTGTTGAGCTGCACTGTTAAAGTTTGGAGATTTAAGTTCTGTGTCTCTGGCCTAAAAAATCCTAGGTTGCATTGCCTGGAACTTCCAGGTCATAACTGAAAAACTGTAAATTGAGGAAAAGAATGATTTCTCTCCCCAGTAGACAGAGCTATTCCTTTCTTCTTTCAAGAAAAAAAAAATAAATCTCAACCTTATTTTGCATTTCTATAGAACAGGGACCTTGGAGGGTAAGAAGTGCAAATGTTATCTTGCTTAAGCTTAAATGCTGCTTATAAAGGAGTCTAGCAAAATTTTGTTGTGCTGGTATGTCAGAAATACTTTGTTTGGGTTTAGTTGGTTTTATTTTTCCTCCAAGTTTAGAGAAGTTGTTTAGAATACCCCATGTGCCAGAGTTGAATAATTATGTTTTGAGTAAGTCAGCAGCAGGATTTGGAATTATAATTATTTGAAAAATGCTGATGAAAGTAGTACTTCAATGTAAATACCAAAAAAACCCTTAAGGTACTTGGTTCTTTTCTGTTCTGTTCCTCAGATCTTTGGGTGTAACCAAGGACCCACAAAAGTAACAGGTAATTCTTTCTAGCAAAACACAGCTTCTAGGGTGTAGTAAAGAGAGCAGGAATGCACAGTAAGCACAGAATGGGTAGGGCTGGAAGGGTCCAACTTCCCTGCACAAGCTTTTGGAAATAGTTAATATGAATCTGGACAATTCTATGAAAACATTACTTAAGACACAAGAGACAATGAAAATACTTTTATTTTTTGATTCTCTAGACAGATAAGCAAATAGCCTGGAAAAAAGTGATTTAAAAAAACAATTTAAAAAACGTAGGAGTTTTGTGTTTCTGTGTCTATATTTATAATAAACCATGCTTAAAGTGGTCAGCAAGGAATATTTCCTCTCACCACAAGATACATCTCTACTCATAGTAAGAAACACTGGAGATTCATAATACATCCAAAGTGAAAATCCTGTTTGTATCATCAGCAACAGGGGGATATCAGATCATACATCTTTACCTGACAAGAGGTGGCAATTTAATGTGACAAGTTTGCTGCCAATGAGGACAGCTTTAGGAGTTCAGCTGCCTTGGTAAGAATTTGACATGTCACTGAGGGATGTTGTGCATAAGCTTGACAATAAACTGGAACTTGCTAATGCAGTTTAGGGTAGCTGTGAAAATTTATTAGAAACTAGAGTCTGTAAAATTACTGTACTCCAGAAATGTTTTTCCTTCCTTGCTGAATATATGTTATATTTAATGCATAACACATATTTAAAAACTTGTTTCCTGATCATGTAAAACAAATTTACAGTAATGCCCATGAGATGGCAAGGAATTCAATTGGAGGCACAGGAGAATAAACACAAGGAGAGGGCTGCCTTCTGCATCCAGAGGAGAAGCCTCTAAAATAAAGGTTTCATTGCTGAATTGATGTGTCCTGCTTGGAAATCTTATTCATGTGCCTGAACAGGGACCTAAAAGCCTTGTGGACTTGAGACATACAAAGCCCCAGGTGATATCTGAGAAACTCTTGCACCTGGACATCAATCTAATGATATGGGTACTGGACCAAAGCTTGCAGACATCTTTCAGCACACGCTCTAAATGCTCTTTTAATTTTGGCTACCAGCTGGGCATGCAGGAAAAATATTTTTGTGTTTGTTTTACAAAGTAGGTCATTTCAATATGAAGTGAAAAAACATCAGCTGCATGTTAAATACATTTATAAGTCTGATATGGGGATTTTTGAGGTGTTTGGGATAAGGTGTTCCTAATCCCAAATGGTAAAACAGATCTCATAGCAGTTCAGCACTCTGAGATGTGTTGACAAATACCACCTGGAAGGGTATTAGTTATGAACTCACAAAATTCATGAATTTCAAATGAGAGAAGTGTGTATAAAAAGAAGACTGGAAAGAATTGAAGGAACTACCAGAGTGCATGTTCAACAATAGAGCCTTTCTTGAATCATTTCCATGTTAGCTCTTGATAACCCTTGGAGAAAGGCACGTTTAATACACCCACCTTTCCTAATGTGGATGTTTTTATAATTTCTAACCAGACAGTCATCTTGAAACTGAGGCAGGTGTCTGGGCAAACTGTCTATAATAGCGTTAGGGTAGATTTTTCTAGTTGTCATATTAAGGTGGGTTATGATACCAAAATCCTGACTCATCTTTCTAATGGCTACCTTTAGTCAAAAGGAGAGTAAATTAAATGACAGTCTGTTCTAGAACAGATCTAACTTGGTACAAATCAAGGCTGGGAAAATCCCAAGAGTGTTTCAAAGCTGGTTTAGTTTCTCCTAATTTGCTCCTTTTATTCTCTTAGTACAGAGTGAGTGTATTGATCTCACAAGTTAATGAAAAGCCTAAAAAAATCTCCAGCGGGTCCTTCCAATGGCTTTCAAACATATTACAACCAATTAAGAACCTGAGGTCACCACGGGTGTCACGGGTGGCCAGAGCCAGTCTCAGAGTGCAAGAGGGAGCTGTTCTCAGGGTGGGCTCACACCTTCCACCTGGCTTTGCTTTTTCTGAGCTCTCTCTGTGCTGCAGTTGCTCACTAATTGCACACTTTGACTCTCCTTTTGGCATATTTCTGGCATGTGTGGGCATCAGCATTCTAACTGTGTTTTAATTAAGAGTAGTTCATGGACTTCAACAGTGTGTCTTGGCAGCTGGGATCTTGCTGGGAAAGAGGCTTGAAAGAAAGGAATCCATTGTGTAGAGCAGTGTTTGCAAGGGGACACCTTTTTAATAAAATTGCTTGGACAGCTATCTGTATTTTTTAAGTGGTAATAAAAGATCAAAGGTCAATTTGGGAACCTGGGTTGTGTGTAATTTTAGGATATTAAACCTGATGATATATTTTTTATTTTCTCCTGATTGTTGAAATGGCTTCTCTAATGCTGTTACAACTTGGCCATTGAACTGCAGAGAGTAAACCCTGTTCAAAGCCAATTCATGCTGGAAGGAGGTTATACTTTGGTCATGAACAAGAATGTCATGCTTTGAGTGTGGTGTAACTGTTAGAATGTACTCAAAACAAATTGGAAATTTAATGTAAAATCAGGTAATTTTTTGTTTTGTTTAAACAAATATTGTGGTACTAAGCTTAAGACAAAAAGTGGTGTCACAGACTCCAGGATTTTGTGGAGAAGTCAGAACTGTAATTCTTTAGCAAATTATTTTGTGGGAAGCAGGTAGGGCATGTTTGTTCTACCAGAAGGTATTGGCCTTCCTGGACAAGTTTTGCTGTCATGCTTATTGTTTGAGTATGTCTGTTCTTTGTCTGCCAGAACTCCCTTATTGCACAGGTGCTGAACCTGCAGCAGCCCCCCAGCTTTGGATGCTTCTCTGCTGGAGGGGCTGGTGAGCTCCAGTGTGCAAGAGCAGCTTATCCAGAGCCACTCTGAGCACTGCATTGCTCCAACTGTCTTATCCACCTTTGTGCTCTTTATTTGTTTCTCTCCCCTGCTGCTTCAGGGGGATCAGCTGTGTGTTGCCACTTAGACTCATCAGCATTGTCAATAACAGATGTGGAGCTCCTGGTAATCCCCCACCCTTGTTAGTGGACTGCAAGGGCTTCTGGCTGTTTGTGATGAGATTTAACCCTTATTCCCCACAGGGAGCCAAGTCACTCTGTCAAAGGCCAGGAGTCATTTTATTCTGTTCTGTATTTTAAGGGTCCTTTTACCACTGTCTTAGTCCCAGTTGGTTTGATTACACTTTGGTTTTGGCTGTGGGTTCCAGCTTGCAGGAAAACATAATTAACTTCATCACAAATCAATATGAAAATGATAGCTGAAGAACTCTGCTTCAAGCTAAAGGTAATTGCAAGAGGTTTCATTATCTGTCAAGTAGATTATTTGGACATGTCTGAAATGCAAGCTGTAAGCGAAACTTTTACCAGCCAGCTTGCCATTACAGAGCAGACCTGGAAATGTGTTCATTAGACAGGATGCTCAAAGATTTCAGCTTTTGCACACTCACTGTCACTTTTGCTTGGGGCAACCCCTCAATTCGTGTTCTTCATTTATTCTAAGATGAGGCAACTTCAGTGCTTCTGCTACAGTGACTCTGCTCTTCCTGGAGTGACTCTGTTTAGGGAGAATGTAGCACTTGGTGACTTCTGCAAACAAGTAGAAATCAACGTGGTCTAGACTGTGAATTTGTTCCTGTGAAAATCTGTCTTTCAGGGTACAGCTTTCTTGAAAGAGCAAGTTCTAGCTAATCTTAACATTTTTTGCCATCTTATTAATGGCAATGGGGTCGTTGGAGTAAACATGCCACAGAGCCTGTAGGTGAATAAGGAACCTACAGATTTGTGCTCTGGGCACTAAACAGGAGTGGCTGTGTGTCACAGCAGAGTGCTTGTGTTTTCTCTTTGAGCTCAAGAATAATATTGGAGGACTGCCACAGTAATAAGTCTAAATTACTGTCTAATTACTAATAGTGTTAAGATAAATATTTAGCATCTGAAGTTACTCTCTCAAGAGCAACCTCTACAGAGTGACACATCAAAGTATTTATGTATGTGCTATGGGCCCTTGAAATTGGGAACCAAACAAGCAAACAAAATCTTAGCTGGGTGTTTTGTGAGCCACTTGCTGGTCTGAGCAGCAGCTTATGACAGGATAATGCTCGTGAGCCTTTACCTTTAGGTGCCAGTGACAATAAGTCAAGAACATGGAAAAGCATAGCACAAAATTGGAATTTAATTTCAGAAGGTATCATATGTTTGTTTGTTTGTTTGTTTTTTTAATTTGGCAGTGACTGTATGAGAGCCTGAGCCACAATTTCTATGAGGAAGATGAATTATAGTGCTAGAAAAATACATACTAGTCAGAGATGAACTGAGAGTATATGACTTGTCTCAATTGCAGCATTGAATAATGATCTTGCTCTCACCAGTAACATTCTTGATGCATTTACCTATTGAGATTTTAAGTCTTTTCTGGGATACCTTAGTCTGAACTCAGACTGAAGTAAAGCACTTTGCTGCTGCATTTTTTTTCGTTAATCAATGCAGTAATTTTTTCGAAGCTGAACATAGTAAGCTTTTGTTCCACTCAGAAATTTTAGTAGAAATTTAAATACCAATAGCAGATTTGCTTCATGCTACCGTGGCTGATGGATTATTGATTAATAACAAAGTTTTAATCCTCTGGATATTTGGTATATTATGGAACTATTACACTGATATGAATGCATTCCATCTCATTTGTCATTAGCAAGTGACAAATTATTTAATTTTGGTGCTTTGTCAGCAAAACTTTGTTGAAATTAGATTTGCTCAAGTTAACACCTACAACAAATTTTGAATTGAATTATGAATCACTTGAAATGAGCTATTATCAATTGGTGAGTGCTTAGGAGTTCCTACTTGAATTCTCTCTGAGGGGAGACTAGGTTTTCTGGAAGGTAACTTGCAAGTGTTAGATCTTAAAAAGGACTTTAACATAATACTCTGTGGAAGGATGAGTTTATTCT
>VZTR01006860.1:80250-117728 GCA_013400775.1 Chaetops frenatus | reverse complement strand
CAGCTTGTTTTTGTTTTCTTCTTTTTTTTTTTTTTTTTTTTTTGCTTGTAATACCATAATTTTTAAGCAAATCTCTTCAATATTACTTGCTAAAACATCTAGCTGGAGCAAAAATAATGCATTGCCTGAGGTATTTGCCTTATTTAGGCCATCTAGTTTGGACACCAAGGTAAGGAGCCTCAGCTTCATGAATAGTCACAGGAATCTGAGGAAAACTACATAATTTAATGTTATGATTACCCATGTGTTATTTCTAGCCTGCAGTGGATCCTAAAAGGAGGACTTGCACATCTAGTTAAATCATTCACTCCCTTAAAGAATAGGTGTTCCAATGTCTGCAGTTTCTGCAATTTATTTTTTTTTAATCTATCTTTAAATGAACATCTTTTGCCGAGCCTCCACACCTCACCATTTGTCTGTAAAGCAATATCTTCCCTACAACAGTCCCCATCAGCAATTCTCAAGCCCCCTGGAAGAGCTCTGGGGCAGGGTCTCTGGGCTATATATTTTTTTAACATTCTTGGACAATGTATTTTATCTGGCTTTCTGCTTGAGCCCATCCAAAGACTGCTTTTCAGCTTTGCTGCTTACACATTGCTCTGCTTCTATGTTCCTGACTGTCATATTTTTTATCAGTAAGGATTTTCTCCTCTGCTGTAATCTAGTTAAATCCCATTAAATCAATAGCTGATCAACTGATTGTGGAAATTAAGAGGGGGAATTGAATTTGGTTGGATTTCTTTTATTTTTTTGGTCAACATATAATTGTCACCTTTGTTACTGTAGGACACAGGACCAGTCTGCCCTGCACTGGAGGGTGCAGGTGCCACCAGGCTGAGCTGGGCTCACACTTTGGCTGGCTGGGCCATCATCTGTCCCTGTGCCAGGGTGCCAGCACAGCTGTCCTCTCCCAGGCTGAGGGCTGAGAGCAGTGGCTGCCTGCAAGGGCAGGTGTCTGGCTCTGTGAGCAGACGTTCCTGCATCTGGGTGCTGTTTGTCACTATAATGAGTTGGCTTCTTACCATCTCATCTCTGAATCCCCTTAATGTGCTTGTAACCACCAGTCCCCATATTGTGGTCACTGATTTATGGGTTCCTGTCTTGTTGACCACTCTGCTAGAGTTTCTTGTGTGCTGCTGAAGCATGTGCAATGTTTGATGTGGTTTGAAAGCACCTGGATGGTCTGAATATCACAGTGGCCAAATTGTGCCTTCTACTCCAGTGAATAAGATCCTCTGCCCACCAACATACTCTTACCCTTTCCTGCTTTGGGTCACTTAGCCAAAAATAATACTGACATTCAAAAAAGAACTTTAGAGTTCCTGAAGTCTTCTGGAAAGGACCAGGAGCTGCAGACGAAATTTGCTTCATTTTTTGACAAGTGGGTGAAAATATGCTAGAATAAGGTTTCAGGTAACTGTTTACTCCCCTCTGCAGCGTAAGGAGCTGGCACATTGTTTAAATACTTTACTTTTGACCTTCATCCACAGGACCCTCCCTCTTGGAGGGGATTTCTATCTGATTGCCTGAGGATACAGGATAGTTGCACATAAAACTGGGCCTCAAATATTTGTAAGAGTTTGTTAATTATTTCTTCAATAATACCTTTTTACTCCAGGTGGTTTATATCTAAGCTGCTTCTAATTGCAGCTTATATTTTTAAAGCCCAAGAAAATGGGCATACAAATATGAACATTTGTTAGGGAATTTAAATTTTTAACAAGGTTTGCACTTGTCAGTTTCCTTACCTGGTTTTTCCTTAGTGATATTCCTGGGGGAAAAGCTGTTACATGAAGGGCACTGCTTTGCTTAAAAAGGATGAATACCAAGGATGACTGTTCTATACTGAGTTCCTCCAGACAGTGTTAACAAAACTGCTGCAAGCAATATGCTGGAGAGGGATGGTGCTGCTGAGGCCAGGTGAGGACACAGCTCCCCAGGCAGTGCTGTGCAGGTGGGAGCTTGGTGTTGGCTTCAGCTGATGCTGTCCTAGCAGAGAAAAAGTGACTGGGACTGTGTGGTTTTGACAGGCTCTCTTCTTCCCCATCATGATTTTTGGGTTTTTTTTGTAATGAAGATTTTTCTTACAGACATCATGGTTATTTAGAAATGAAACTTCCCCAAATGTTTTATTTCCATTGCATCCAACTCTGCACAAAATACTAAAGCACACAAATTTAAATTGGCTGACATGAGAGGTGGATATGCTGCACCTCTGATATAGCTTTTCAATATCTCCATTTCCAGTACTGATTTCGTATCAAAATTATAGTCCAGTTTTCAACCAAAAAATATTTTGTCAATTGTTTGATGATAAAAATATTCTTGAAGGAGAAATGCTAGGTTTCTGTATGGGAAGTGCATTCTTGTGGAAAATCTCAGCAGGTGTGCTTCCTCTTGACCAACAGAGGAATGAAGTTATTTTACTCAGTTTCTCTAAAATTTAAATGCTGAAAGAAATATAATGGACTCTTTACCTATGGAGTTTGGTAGACAACAATACAGTTAATTTCTTCCACAGTTTTGTCATGGACAACATAAACATTGCAGTGCCTAAACAGCTAACTGGAAAATACAACACTGCTGAGTATGATGTAATATGAATGGCAGGGAATTCTTAACTGAGGCCTGAAATAGATCTCAGTGCAGCTAAGGCAGTGCTGCAGTGCTCCAGGTAATGGCTCAGACTTTGAAAGTGAGAGTAACCAAAGAAACTTGAATTGATTTTGCTTCAAACAGCACAACTTAAGAGGGATAAAATTGAAGGGAAGATAAGCAACACTGTGTTGCACCAATACTTAGTGCTTCTCTGGGGAGTTTCTGCTTGTGAGTGCTTTGTGAGAATAGTTCTGCAGACCAAGGCACTTAAAGGTTGCTGGCAAGGACTTTGTGCCCAAAAAGGAGCTTGTAGGTATCGTATTTAACTAAATATGAGGAATACACATGTCTAAAAAAAAAAAAAAAAGGTTTAATTTAACTTTTTCCTCTATGTAGAACCCTATGTAGAGGGTTTGTCTATTTTAGATATTTTTTTCTATTATGTGTGAGGTTTTTCTTAGACTTGCAACTCACCAGGCAGAAGGAAGGCAACAGTAATAGCATTCTGAGGGGCAGGTAAATACAGCTCTGATTCAGTTGGTAATGGGCAAGAGCAGAAATAATTAATCTGTTTTGAGTTGTGACCCAGAGATATTTCTTACCTGGACATCTGTGGTGTACAGAAAGGACACACATTCTTTGTGAGTAAGAATTATTCATGCACACTCGACAGGACAATGTGGATTGCTTAATCTGATTTTGGAGTGTGATGGTAGCAAAAGCATATGTAGTGCTAGATGTTCCAACTCTTTCCTTACACAGCTAGGCATTGTGCATTTCAGCAAAGCTCTGTCCTTTGATTTCTTCTTGCATTCCTAGATAAGTCACATCTCTGACAATGTGTCTAGAGGTACTACTTTAAAGGAAACAATAAGAAAAAACAAGATTGTGAGGTTACTTTTTACAATAAAGTAATTTTGCATTGTTTTCTGTTGGTTTTGGGATCATCCTAATTCCAAGTTTTTTGTTAAGTGCAAGCTAGAGGAGTAATGCAAGGGGAGTGAGGAAAACAAACCTTGCTGCTGAATCTCAGTCTGAATTTAGTTTCTCTTTTCTCATCACTGCTGCACTGTTATATAGGCTGCTTCTTGTTAGGTATGGTGCAAGAAAGAACAATCTAATTTCCTATTGAAGTGGTTTAGAGTTGCTTTTATTCTTTTTTTTCCTGTGCAAAAAGTGCTCAAGCTGGCACAGCAGCCTTAAGGGACCAAACTGGAGTACTGCATTTGTGGATTAATGAGCTAAGTGGAGAAGATCATGAAGAAACTAATTTATGAAATGGAGGAAGTTTATATTATCATGTTTGCACAAAGGACAAGTCTGTCCAATGGCAATGACAAAATCACTCTTTTGTAGTTCTGGAAGGGATGAGTAGTAGGGCTCATTATTGACAAAAGGCAAGACTTGCTACAGTAAATGAGTTCATTGCCCAAATATTGTTTGGGGGCACCTGCAGAATGCAGGCACCTTGGAGAGGAGATGCCCTCAGTGCAACTGCAGGTATTTACAGAAGAAGTAAAGTTTTGCTATGAAGAGCTGTAAAACTGCCACAGGGCATAAACAATGTTGGAAATGCATTCAAACACACTGGTCACGAATTATGTCTTTGTGACCCTTCCTTGGCAAACTGGCCACTGGGGTTAACTATCATCTACTCAGGGTTTATGACCCCCTGGACATGTGGTTGTTGGATTACTTTGTGGTTCTGCAGCCTGGAGGACCTACCAACAAGAGAGGGAAAAAATTACAGACAGACTTGAAGAGAAGAAAGAGGAAAGAGCAGCTTTATAGCTGGTTTTTATTGCATTAGCCTATTAAGGGGAGGGAGGGGCAAAAAGTCATTCCTTTAAATAATAATTAAAGAAACCCATTTTAACTTGGGAACAAAGAAATTGTCATCTTTGCTTTTTTGTTCCTGTTATAACTTTTGATTCACATGATGTTAATTTCTTTAATGCTTTGTAAATTAATTATGGCAAAGCAAACTGCAAAGCTTGTGCCCTTTTCTCAAAAGACGGTAAATGGGCTTCTAATGTTGATAACTTCATTTCTGTGAGGTGATGCTACAGTTTGATTTTTATGCACAGTAAATTGGCTTCTTCAGCAGAACAGAAACTGATATAGAAACCATAATGAACACCACAAGTTGTAGGTTCATAAAAAGAAGAAAGGCCTGTATGTCTGTCTGTGACTACATGTGACAACTCGTGCCTCCCAAGAGTACTGGGGCCTATAATTTAGTGAGCCTCAGATGAGTTGCTTTGTGAGTACTCCCTCTAGTAATTGTGTTTTCTGTGCCTTTACTGCATGGTCTGAGATGCATCTACAAGTTTTTTTGCTAGAGAACTAAAGCTTAAAATTCACCATTTTGCTAATATTTACAGTATATGAAGCCCAAATTTAGTTGGGTCATGCAAGCGAGTTGTGAATAAAAACATTTCTGGAGGGAATGGGATTTGAAAACTGCCTGGTAAAACCATCAGTGGCTGGTTTTGCTGTGAACATGACACCTCTGGTGGTGTTTGCTACATGGATCTGACAGTGAGGTGAGCTCTGCTCTATCCCAGCCAAAAACTGGAGTGTTCCACAGATTACACCTGGTTACTAAAAGGTGATTTTTCTTTTGATCCTGCAGTGGTCATTGTCAAAGCAGCCTGACTGTCTTGGACAAATGATTTTACTCTTTTGGAGAATGTGCTGAGAAGCCAAAGCACAAAGTAAGAGAATCCCTGTGTTCTGGTTTTTAGACTTGCTCTGCCTTTAGGAGATATGTCCTCTTTGGAAAGTTACCTTGAAGATCCCCTTGATTCAAGGCAGATTAAGGTAAAATGCAAATAAAGGATTTATTTTCATAATACCTAGAATACACAGCACAGTTGCAAGTGTTTATGTAGAAGATATAGATGAAGGAATAAATGAGTGGGGGAGAGATTAAATCTGAAAATGCTCTCTTTTGTGTATCTGCTTTGCTGCAGCTGCTTTCCCAAGCAGATATTATCAAGGATCCTTTTTCTGTTTATTCCCTATCTCAGGGAACATTTTTGCAGAAGTGACCTCTTGAATTCTCTGGATTACCTGTCATGGTTTTCATTTCTATACAGTAATTTTTTAGGATGTATATGTGAGAAATGAATAAGGTGACTTAGAATTAGCCAGTTAGTGATAAATCTTCACCCTACTTGTATTCAACTGAATGTAGAAACACTTAATGCTACCTGGTATATTTGTAGTAGTCAAGCCAATCTGTGTGGAAATCTTGCATTTACAATTTTAAATTGCACATTTTGGAGAATGAGCAAGTTTCATAATTCTCTGTAGTTTTCTATTCCTAGGCTATTCCATGCCCTCCACATCCGTCCCAAAGACAGAAGTTTCCTACTTATTCAAGCTCTGCTTAGCTGGCAATCGAAGAATTCTGTGAATTTTAGTTTGATTTTAACTCAAACACCAACACTGGCTATTTTGTGTCTGGAATAAGCCAACCTGAGTCCTGCAGTGACTGTGGCCCACAGGTGCTGTGGGGTGAGGTGACCTGAGCACCCACCTGAGCAGCAGCAGCTCAGTTTTACAGCTGGGGCCTGCCCAGGGCTCTTGTCACTGGTGTTGCCCTCGAGGCCCCTTTTGCCCCAGGCAGGAGGTGTGCCAGTGAAATCCGAGAAACAACAAAGTTGCTCTTGGCTGTATTGAGTAATGTTCTCTTTGCAATGCTCTCATTTGGAGTGTAGTGCTGATGGCAGATGGGAGGTAGATGAGTTATTGTTGTCAGATTATTTTTTCAGTTAATGATTATGCAGTGCTTTGAAGAGGTAAAGTGCTATATCACTGTTAAGTATTATTATTATTATTCAGTTCCCAAAAGATCACAGAGCAGATAAGATTTTTATTATATTTTTCCCTTGGATTTTTCACTAGTGTGGTTGAAAGCAGAATGTGAACAGGCTCTTTGGCTGTGGCAGTTTAAATGTCTGTGATTTAAAAAAAGATTAGATGTGATGTTTCTAACTATCTCATTCAAACTCATTCCAAAACACTTCATCTTCTGAGTGAAACAGTTCTCCTGCCTGAAAATTAATCCAAAACAAGATTCTGTGCTAGCTGTGAAGAGCTGGATTGAGCTAATTCTTTTGTTGGGTCCAATTCATCCATACTAATGTGTGTAATGCAGGTCTTTCTTCTCATGTCATTGCCTTCTTGAGACTATGCAAACCCTGCACTGTTTTATCATCTTTAATAAAAATTGAGGCACTGATTTCTGAAGCCAGAAGCAAGACAGGGAGAATAATAAAATTGTAGAGCTAGATTATTTACAAATTTCAACACCTGTAGGTGTTTTCTTCCCCAAAAAATGAGGATGAACCTGTACTGTTCTGTAATTCTGCCCCCAGCAGATGTCACGTTACACTGCATCTCTCATCAATATTTGCTAACTTTAACCTTGCATTATGATCTTCTATCCAAATCCCATGGCTTTTAGAGGTAGAGCCAAACAGATATTTTTGGGTTCTTTGTTCCCTTTCTGGAATGCTTTGGCGATAGCAATGCCTGTTCATTTATTTTGCCTCTTAGGTTTGAAGCAATGTAGCAAAAATAAATTTTCAGTGAGAATTGTTGCAGAATTTAGCCAAGAGGAACAGTTGGTTTGAGTCCGAGGGAGACTTTGATTCATTGATTTGAGTCGGTGCATGCAGTACATGAAGGATCTTGTATTTGGGCACTAAGTACAAGCTAACTTAATTTTGAATGTGCTGTCATCCCCTGCTACAGAGTGGGAGGAGGGTGATGTCCATCTCTTTACTATGTTGTTTGCTCCTGCTTGGAGAATGCTTGAAAAATACTGATTTTTTCAACATATGTGGTTCAAGTTTAAGTTCTGATCAAGTTTCAGTACTTGACAAAATTCTGTCAATTCTAATCAAAGTTAGTTAGATTAAGGGAAATTTTTATGTGAGGAAAAACAGTAAACAATTTTTTTTGTTCATTTGGAGACAGAAAGCTTTAAATTGTATGATTGATTTATTGTATTGAAATATTTAAATGCTAAAAATTCACTTATACTGAGGGAAAAGTTCCTTTGATGTTTTCTCTCATAGAAAATACTGGTATATTCATGACCTAGATTTCTTTTGCACAGCTGTTCTTTTAGAGTGAAAACTTGTTACTACCTACCAAAAAAAATAGGAGATTTCATTTGAAAAAAAACCCAGTTGCCATCAGTGACAGTTATTGTTTCTGGCTCAAATTCATTATGTACATTACAGAGGAGAGATCCCTTCTTCTGTAAGGTTGTGGGACCACTGGCAGCACTGTGAGAGCTCTTGGGGATGTTCATAATCAACAGAACCCACTCCTGCTCCAAGATTGGGGTGGAACTCCAGGTGCCACATCCAACCTCAAATATGTTTGAGTAGGTAGTCAGTTCTTCTGAGTTTGTCTTTAAAATATATAACATTTGACACTGGGAGAAGAGTTGAAAGAGGGAGGATGCTGCACTTATTTTTGGATTTGGGCTTGGCTTGTTGTGGATCTTGTTCCATTTCTCATTTTCACACTGTTAAAGAAGTATCATGGTTAGTTGTGCTGTTGACCTGAATTGAAAGTCTTAAAAAAATAATCTTTTGAGTGTCTGGAGTAAAGGATCTGTGTGAATGAAAAGATTATTAAAGATCTGGAATAGCCCTGGATCCATTAGACAATGCAGTGGCCAAGGAAAAAAGGTGGGAAATGAATACGTTGAGGCAAAACTTTCCTGGAGGATATTGTTGAACTATTTCTTTTCAAAATGTGGTAGCACAAGTCAAGGTGCAATTTAAATAAGCTGAACTGCAGATAAAGCAGCAAGGTTCTAAGCAGCTCAAATTTGCAAGTTTGTTTCAGTGTATTTTATGCCTTGGGAATCCCAAACTACCAAGCAGCCTAATATGCTAATACTGTGCAGCAATTGTTTTTTTGCCATTTTAGTGTTTCCACAGTCAGTACATTGCCAGTTAAATTCTGACACGTAAAGAAAAAAGTGAATTTGTCATTGAAGACTGAATCTTGTCCCTAAATTCTAAATGTAATATAATTGCAGGCAGGTTGAACTGGATATTGTACAATGCATCCTCCACTGATTAATTTGTCTAATCTAATTCTGTCTGATCTGGTACCTGACTTATTTAACACTGCAGGCCTGAGTTAATAAAGTCTTCAGGGAATTGGACATTGTGCTGGTTTTAACCAGTCTTATTTGGAGGAGTAAAAGGGGACAAAGTATGTCTTTATACTTTTGGACGTTGGTAATAAGTTGCAGTAGTCCATGTTCCTACTGTTAGCCTTAACGTAGTTAGTTTGGTATTATTAAAAGAGCAATTAACACTTACAGATAAGATTAGAGATACTATCAGAGAGGAAGAATTCAATTTCACACTGAAGTTCAGCTTAGACTTTTATTTCTGAAACAAAAAATGGGTATGCACCATAGTTGTGGCATTCTATTTCTAGATGTGACTTAACTCATGATAAAACTGCAATTACAGTCAATAATGCTACATTACAACTCGGTGGGAATAAACATTCACTCAGTCTAAGGAGAGGATGCTCCCTGGGATGGGGTGATCCAGGCAGATCTGCTCTCAAATCCTGTTTTTGAGAGGTTTATCAACAACAACACTGCAGGAAACACTTGTAACCTTGGAGAAAGAAGACCATGAGTGACTCATGGCTGTGAAAACTTTTAGGAAATATTGTCTCAGATCTGAAGTGACATTCACATATGAACGCTTTGTGTGTTCATGTGGAAGTTCCTTGTGTGTCCATTCTGAGTACTCCAGCAACAAAATGTGAATGCATGTAATACAGTGATGAGTAAGGGGAGGACCTGGCAGTAGTAACTGGTTGGATACAGATATGTTACATGCAAATTCTCAGTGTTGGTGGTACTTTTTGACAAGTAATGGGTAATTGCTTTTTAGATAACTGAGAAACTGATAGCACAAGTATCACTTACCACCACCATGTAGAAAGAAGTGTGGTGGAAAGCTGAGAGCAGTATTTGAAACTTGCCTTTGACTTCTGGCATTCTTTAATGTGGAGTCCTGTTTGAAGGAGTCAAGACAAACAAAGTGATGGGGTTTGAGGGAAAAATGTCATGGGTCAAACTGAGGGGTAAATGTTTAAATTTTGTCTCTCAGATAAATGGGACTCTCCACTATTTCAGGTCAACTTCTCCTGTATGATTTCTGGAAGAAATGTTAAGTGACTCCTTGCTATGTATTGTGTGATGTTAGGGAGAAGAGAGATCCATCACCTTCCATGACCTGAGGAACTCGGATGCACTAATGTGCCCGATCTTTTAATGATGTTCCTTGTAGTCCAAGAGACCAAGAACTTTTTCTTTTCTAAGCTGAAACTTATTCTTGTTATAGCTCAAGTTATGGTTTGGTGTTGGATTTTGTGTGTTTTGTTTAGGGGGCAAACAGAAGTTTGGGGGTTTTGTTTCTTTAAAAAGCACTGAAGCCTGTTCAGAACACTTTTCCAAATGATTTGAAGATAAATAGCACCAATACTTCCTGATGAAATTGCATCCTCTCACTTTTTTGTCTCAGCTGAGACAGAAAACTGCCTAAAAACAAGGAGGAAACCTCCAAGATGGAAAACGATTTCCTCTTGCAGCGTGACAAATAATTACAGTGTGCTGATTGTCCAGCTAAACCCCTGAAGCTCTGGCCCCTGTGCCCTTGATAAGGTAATCCTAGAGGCTGTATATAATGCCCTGGGCTAATACCAGTGTGGAGGTGCAGGCACTAAGCTGCTTAGGGCAGGCGCTGGCTTTTGTTCTGTGCCGGTGTCGGCTCCAGAGCAGCGGCTGTGACCGAGCTCACGGGGACCCTGCAGCGCTGATGGCGAGAGCAGTGCAGAGCTCCAGCTCTGTGTGTGTGGATGGGGGTTCTTTTCTCTGCTCTCATACCCAAAAGCTTGCAGCTCAACCCCCCTCAAAACACCCAAACCTGTTTTCACTGTGGAACTGACACTGATTATTTCCTTTTGTATTTATTTATTTTATGAATTACTCAGTTTCGTTTTTCGCTTCAGTTTAGGTTTTATATCTGCTAGGAATACCTTATTGGTCTTTTCTTCCCTTTATTATGGTCAAGGCAGTGTTGCCTGAAGTCAGTGCTGCATAGTCTTGAAAATGTCTGAAAAGGCTTTTAAGGTAGACGTTTAGGTTTGCTTCAGCAAAAACCCAAACAAAAAACAAACAAAACCAAAAAACAAAACAACCAAACCAACCAAACAAAAAACCCCAAAACCAAAAAACCCAAGCAAACAAACAAAAAAACCCCAAAAAACCACTAAGTGATATTAAGGATGTAGTAGGACTTCTTGAGATGATTTAAAAGAGCTACTGGAGATAAAAATAAATTTCAAGTAATAAAACATGGGCACAAGAGGGTTTCTAAATGTATTCACTTGCTGCTTATGTAATCTTGCTGTTCAGATTCAGCATTTGATAGATCTCTGCAGAGGAAAAAAAGGCCCCCAGAACACCTCCCCAGGAAATAAAAGAACTCACAAGATAAAATAAAATATTGCTCCCATTGACCACTAGGTGATAGCCTTGCTCAATTTATTCATTTTATCAAGGTCATTTATATAAAGATTAAAAATGTTTCACACTGAAGCTCTTAAAGAATTGGATTCATGAAAAATAAATCTCTTCTTTCCTGAACATCAAACCCAACTTTACTGTTTTCCTGGTTTATAAATATTTATGAGTCACAACACAACCTTTTCCATTGCTGCATTGGATTTATTGTGCTATGATGAGTCTCCAACAAACATACAACAGTGCACACTAAATGCACATATACTTATTAGTCTGCCTCAATGACACCAATGCAATTAGGACTGTTGGGCTTTGCTGTAGACTGAAGTGTTGACATTTTAAGTTGGATTTTTATCATTATTAGTCTTCATAAGCAAAGAGTCTAAAATATTTTTCTGGATGTTACTGAATTCATCTATTATTTAAAAGGCTAATTTTTAACAAAATAATGCCCTATCTTTTTATATATCAAGACACAAAAATATTTTGATTTTATGAAAGGATTTTCTCAAATCAGGCAAAAAACCCAAATATAACCTAGTTAATAATCTAAGCACTGAGGCTTCACAATATTGAAATTCTTTCTGGAGAATTTATTAAAACTTCTTAAGACTTGACCAGCAATAGCCTATGTAGCTTTATTAAGTTAAGAAATATCCAATGTTTATAGTACAGAGGCAAAACCAGTACCCTTGAAATATTTTTCCTTAGATCTAGTAACACATTAATGTGTTTGGTACTATTTTATTAATTCTTAAGATATTGTGTCTCTATCTTTGTATTTTTGAGGACTAATAACTTTTTGATGATTTCCTTTCTAGAGCAAGAAATTGGTAAATACCTGTGAATACACTGAATTGCATTCAGGACAGCTTTAGTGTCTCTGTGTCTTTGCTTGGATGTGCTGGCAGTCTGACATTGAAAAGCAGCTCTCTACATTGCCTACCTTTACTTTCATGCCAGAAGTCTCTTGTCAAGGTTAGTATGGGAATAAACCAATTCTGTGGAAATATTATGCATACCAGTGTAGAGCTAGAAGTGAAAGCAGGACTCCAGAGAACATGCTGAAATCCATATTCTATGAAAATGTGTCTTTGAAAGTTGGCATTGTTCAGGTTTCATTTATTTGTAAATCATCTGCTGAATGCTCACATCTTAGAATCTTCTTAGCTTTGCCAGAACTCAGCTGCCACTTTGTAAAATCTCTTTCACATTCTTTCCTGTGAAGCTTGGGCATGTAGGGCCCAGGAACTGGGTGGAATTTTCAGAAGGAATTGTCATGATCCAGATGATCCATTAATGATACCTGCATTCCTGTTCCAGTCCTGGCAGCAGTTACTCATCCTTCTCCTACCAGGCTGCAGTGTGTGCTTTCCAAAAGACAACCAAATCTGCTATTAAGCTGACTTTTATGGTTGGCTTGTGCTTGGGGTGCTCATGCCTGATGCATTGACAAATCAATGTTGAAATCAGGAGGAGTTGTGTTACCTGGCCTTGATGAAAATACAGAATACTTTGCCTTACTTAGGGGAACTGACTTCACTGAAACCATGATTCAAAAGACATCTAATCCTGTCTACCTGTGGTCAATAGTAAGTTTTCCTTGCTCCTAATCTTATTTAGAATTAGGGAGAAAAAAAGAGTCTTCATGGTTTAAAAAAAACCAAACAAACAACAACCAAAAACCAAATCCAATCAAAACAAAAACCAAAACCAACTCTGAAACAAAACATCCTCTTAATTGTATTCCAGAGGTGAGTGTGTGGTGACTTTTAATGTGTAGTTCATGAGGTCATTTTCTTTAGACATAGTCAGGTCCTTGTCTTCTGTCAAAAGACCATTCCCATTTTTCAGGCATGGCTGTCCCAAAGTAGAGCTGCATTATGTGACAGCTATGCCATCTGATCCTCCCCTGCCATTGCTCCCATTGCCTCATTGTCCATAATAGTTCCCCCCATTTCAAAAAGAGAGTACAGAAGATGAATGGGACTTGGAGCTTCTGGGAGGAGGCAGCTAGAACTGGCTGTATCCAGACATGGAACAAATTAGGTACAGGAGCTGATGAGTTTGAATTAACTGAGAGGGTCAGAGAAGAAGGTGGTTTCAGAGAAAACCAAGAGCATTGTGATGTTTTATCTTTGAAGAGTATCAGCCTGATGTCAAAGCCATCTACAACCCATCAATGTATGCAAACTTCAGCCAGGAGTGGATAGGAAGGGAAAAGCAACAAAAAGTAAAGAAGGCAAGATATTGCTGTGATGCTTAGTGAGGAGTCAGGAGAGATGAACATGTGCAGCCCTGGATGGTGAGGCACTCTGTGGTGAGCAGCTGGAGGAATGCTGAGTGGCATCTGCACTTAGTGATACATTCCCATGTACCACACTCTTTCCATTCAGAATAGGGCGCATTCAGATGTAAGCTGGTAACTGATCCCAAACATGACTTTTTTTTTTTTTTTTTTTTTTTTTTTTTTTTTTTTTTTTTTTTTTTTTTTTTCTTTTTTTCTTTTTTTCTTCCATTTCATACAGCTTACCTCAAACCCAGCAGGCATTAGAGAATATTGAGTAATGCTGTGTCAGTAAAACTGCTGGACCTCAGGCCAGTGCTGTGACTTCTCATATTTAGCTGACTGAAATTTCATTTTCTGGTATTACTGGATGGTTAACTTTACTAGGTTTTGTATTCCTGTCTGTAATAGGCATTTTGTTTCTGATGAGGGGGTAAAGAAATATATTCTGCTACTTACAGAGCAGATTTGAATTCAGATGGGGAGATACCAGGAGTTTTGCTATCATCCTTCTTAATTGCATTTCATAGTACAGTCTTAAGTGAGAATGAATGAGTTCTTGGTTCTTCCTGTAGAAGTCATATTTCCACACATTTTTTCTGGTCCCATGCTACTGTCAGCTGTACTTATTCTTTTAATTATTGAGAAGATAAGACTAGTAAATGATATCCTGGTAGAGAAACAGGGCTCAAATCCAAGCCTGATTTAGAATTCATCTTGATTTTGACTGGAAGTGTTCCGTAGCCATGCAATGACTATTTGTGTAATAAATGGAAAAAAAAGTCCCATAAATGAGTGACTCAATGGCAGCAGTAAGTACAGAAAGGCAGCAGGTAGTAAGGATGGCATGGTGACTCTGCTGAATTAGTATTACTCATGATATCAAAATTGTTAGGGGCACTGTATATGGGGGAGACACTGGAGGAACTGGGTCTCTTCTAAAGAAAGGCTTGGGGGAGGGTCCCACTGCTGTTTTCAATTACTTGAAGGGATTTTACTGAGAGGATGAGGACTCCTGGAGAAGGGGTGTAGTGAAAGGGCAGAGGAAACCAAGTATCAGCTAGAGAAGAGAAATTGCGCTTGAGTGTGAGGGGAGAGGAGCTGATCCCAAGTGATGGTACTCAGCCCCTGGAGCTAGGAAAACATTGAGTGATCTCCATCCACAAACAGGTTCAGAGCTCTACTGGATGTACAGTAATGTAGTCTCGCCTTGGGTTAAGCTCAAGATCGTGTCTAGAAATCCTCTGCAACCTGAATCACTCTGACTCGCCTGTCCTAGAGAGCAGCATTGTCTTGGCTCTCTTTGCACCACCTGGTACAGTGTGAGTGCTCATAGCAATCTCCAATGACTTGCAGGGTTCCAGCTTCCTGGTGTCAGGCTGGGATGGTCTGAAGGGCTGAGCAGAGCAAGATACCCAAAGGGGTTATCCTGTGAAGATATCTTGTGCAATTCAGAGCCCCGAGAGCTTTCTGCTCTGCACCAGCAAAGAGCACGGTGGGCTCCTGTTCCACCTCAGGTCTGGGGAGTGGGGCTCAGGCTGGCACCAGACCCTCCAGCAGGTGCTTTGTAGCACCGTTCAGAAGGGCTGTGTGGATTTCTGAGCTCAGCACGAGCTGGCTGGGGCTGGTCCGGGCGGTGGGCGCGGTGCTGCGCTCCAGCCCCGGCTCGGGGGCTCGCCGGCAGCGCCGGAGCTGCCTCCAGCCAGGTGAGGATGCTCTCCCACTGCTGATCCTTGCACCCACCCAACAACAGCCGTTCGACAGCGCCCACCCCGTTCCTCTGGCGTTTTCCAAGGAAAACTGGAAAGCATTCATCTTTCTGCAGGGTTTGTCTGAGAAGTAGTCAATGTTGTATGGATCCTGTGAGAATGTATGGATCCTGTGAGAAGTGTGTTGATATTTTGAAATTACTTAGATAAGTCAGCTAGTGAGTTAACACCTTCAGAAGAGATGGTGTGGCTTTTAACACTCATTTGTTAGGAAAAAAAAATCACTGTAAAGCTAATCATATTCCATTTTCCGTTTTTGATATGTCATGCTGTATTTTCATGTGTATATCCCTTTTAGTTTAGATTCTAATTACAGTATATGTGCAGCTATTAGAAATCTGAAGCTACCAAGCATTTCAGATTTTTTCAATTCTTTTAGTACATTCCACCCCACTGAAGCTGCACAGAAGCTTTCCTGTCATTTTCAACTCTAATACAAACAATAGTAATTTCTCTGCTTCAACAGATTAAAAAAATAATTATACTGTACTTGAATAAAATAATCTATTTCCTTTAACCACTGTGTCAAAAGAAATACTGATCTTTTGTGTTATCCACATCTACCCAAATGTCTGACATGTGTCCAGAAGAGCCTTAAAGAACAAAAACGCTTTTTAGAGACTGAAATTCTTTTCTGAAGATAGAGTGTTTATTCAGGGAAAGACGTACCACACTTAACCTAATGTTTTGAACTACTGTCCTTATCCTGATATTGCTGGACTCATGATGGTAATGTAGGAATGCTTATGATTGAGGCATATTAGTTTCTGGAGGATTTGATATCTTCTCATTGAATGATTCAAATTATCTGCTTTTATACTTGGACCATGAAAACAGCTCTGAATTTAACAGTAAATTAGTGAATTATAGATGTTCTCATTTTTTTCTGGAGAGTTTTTATCTGAAAATTAAGATGTAAATGATACATCAGGTAACAGCTCCATTGTAATTATTGTACTCTCAGTGCAATGAGGCTGCATTTTCATAACTGATTTAACTAGGGCTTTATATTTCCTAATTTGTGAAGATTTTTAAAGCCTACAAAAACTTTTTACACCAAGTGTTTGCAAATAAATAGAATATCATAAAGCTTTTATAGCTTTGCCCTTTTCCCAGAACTGGGTAAAAAACCACTCCTGCTGGTACCAGGTCATAAAATGTAGGCTGGTTCTGAATTCTACAGGTACTACATGGGACAGGTAGAGCTAGAGGTTCTTTGGTTTGCATTTAGGAGCATGAGTTGAGCCTGTGTCAGTAGTGGGAACCTAAAAAATATTTCCTTTCAAGTTTTTTTTTTCTTTTTTTTTTATGGGCTCAGAAACACTGTTTCCATGGCAGGAACCCTTTGGATTTTGAATTTCAGCGAAGGGTTTGTGCTGTAAGTTCCTGTACTCCGGTGTCTTGATTTCTGCAGTGATAACAAAAGCCAGCTGCTATCACAATCTTAAAGGATACTTCATTTCCTTCAATGCATGCACTTTCCCTGCTGTATAATCATCCAGTTTAATGGATAGCACCACTGGTTGCTTAATACCATTGCATGTGAAAATAAGGTGATTGTCAAGTGGTAAATGCGTCACTGTTTCCGTTCAGTGCAATGTAATGTAGCCCTGGGACGTGGAAGGGCTCCACAATAGAAGCAATGTCAACAACTATAATAGCCCCATCTATCTTGGTCTTAAATTTCATCTTTTTGTATACAGGAGAAAGGCACTCATGAGAGACCAGCGACTGTTCCTTTTGTTTAATCAGTAATGATGGCTTGAGTCGGGAAAGAGAATTAGTAGAAATACAATGTGAAAGCCTAACAGGTGTTTGGGGTGAGAGTGTTAGTCCTGACAGTGTCCAAGTGTGAGGAGTGTGCTAATGAGGAGGGGCAGATTAGTCAGGGGAGGTGGGCTTTGAGGAATCCCCAGTTACTGACTGAAACAAATGTAACTGACATCATCTGTTACTCGTTTCTCTATAAAAAATAGAAGAATTACTAATTACTCTGCTGTTGTTATGTGGAAGAAAGTTAGTAGTTGCCATTAGGCAGCAGAAGCTTTCAGGTGTGGCTTGTCCCAAAGTGCCGGGAGCCGCCCGTCCCGATCGAGTCAGTGCAGTCATTCAGACAAGGAAAGGCTCTGGCGTGAGCGCTGCCTGCTGCTGCTGCAGAAGGGAAATACGGACACAAAGGGCTCTTTTCTGGCTTACCTGAGGGAGCACCAAAACAGCCTCAGTATCAGCGAGGGCAGCGTTTGAACCCTGCTGTAATGCTCCATTAATACATGGGACTGCTTCATTAAACGCGTTGGCACGACAAAACAAATGTGCCATATCCCCATGAAAGCTGCTACCTATTGATGGACACAGTGACAAAAGGGCAATTTCTGATGACTGTAAAATAGCCTCATGCCTCAGCCTCCTTTTAGAGCAACTACTGGGCAAAATAGGTGAAAATTCTTGTAGGTTGGTCGTAAGAATGTGCTCAAACTCACCAACACACCTTGCCAAGCACTTGATTGTTCTGGAAGATTTCCTAATTGCAGGTTGACAGTAGGAGTGTTAAGGGAGGGGGGAGTTATTTCATAGTCACTCAGCATTCTAGCAGAACCAGGGTCACAAGCTCTTACTTGCATTAACATGGAATTAAGTGTTTTAAACTAACCATTTGGGTTTAGAAAAGGAATAGAAATTCTTGTCAAGTTTATTTAGGCCCAGTGATTTCCACTTCCCCCCCTTAGTTTTCCTCACTTGAAGTCTCTAACATAAAGAATATGTTTTTATACTTTCTTATGTCTCTGTCAAAGTATCACAAAATCCTCTCTGCCCACAGCTGGAATCCTAGACACTCTGTAGTAGAAATAGTAAATAAGCAGGTATAATAGCTGCTCTGCACTTGTAAAAATGTCTGTCTTAACATGAGCTTGGTGAAAAAACCTTTCCAGAATAAGACTGTTATTAAAAAGAATATTATGTCATTATTGTTATAACTAAGAATACTTATTCCTGAATGAATCCATACTAATGCTGCATAAACAATCTAAATCATTTCTGTTTTGACAGGGAATTTTCAAGCTGCCTTTTCCTGACATAATTTTCATTTTATGTTCTTTCAGGAGAAAACTTAGCTCATTCTCATCAGAGTACATCAAATATAACACTGCTTCTGGTAAGAATATCTGATTAATTTAAGTTGTATTACAAAACGTAGCTCTTTGGAATCTGACATGTTCAACTGTTTTTCATTTCCAGTAACTGCATTTAACAGTTCCATCTTCCTTTCAGCAGCATTTTAATTCTTTTTATTCCTTTGTTCCTGTCTCCTCTGCCTTTTGAATTTTTTCTTCAACTTCATGAACAATGCTGTAAATCTTCCTGCAGTCAGTATTTCAGACAGTCACAAGCAGCATGTGCTATGTGAAGTCCAGGCATCCCAAGATCTACTTTCGTTTATCCTCTTGTGTTTCTATTCATTTTGTGAAGTTTTTGGCACCATTAGTGATGTCAAAATTGAGCATGTTGCCCTAGAAAGATAAATATAATAATAATTCTTCTGAGGAAAAGGAGAATGTTCAGGAGACACCTAACTGACTCTACTTTGTCTTGCCATTTAAAGAATACACCACAGGGATTTTTCATCCATGTCCCATCCTTTCTCTTCTGGAAGACCATGCTATGTTTCTAGTTCACTGTTTTTTGCATCCCACTTTACTTTTTTTTTTGCTGGTTCTTTTAAAATAAAATTTATGCTATTTATGCTTGGGAGGCTTTTGAGAGCACTGTCTATTTAGTTCTGTCTTATTTTGCCTTCTGTGTTTTGGATAATAAACTCTATATCATGGTGTATAATACTGTTATTGCACTTAGTCCTGATGCTACAGCAAATTTTTTTTTTTTCTGCCAATGAACTGAGGAGGGGAGAAAGCTGCTGCTTCAAATTGTTTGAAACAGTATAAAGGAATATACTGTAGATCATGTCTTGCTTTTGACTATTCTGTGTTTATAAATGGAGTGCTGAACTTGAGTATGTAGCAGCCCTAGGGGATCACAGAGGCCCAGATATAAAAATTGCATGTGTGCAATTCTACAGGAAGGAAGCAATTCTTAAATGCATAAATTGAGAGAACTGTGCATGCAAAGGTGAACTATCCTCTCCTAAATTCATGCCTTCATATTCCATTGTAATATATTCGTGCATAATGTGTAAGCACATTTCAGGTTTAAAGAAACCCCAAACAAACAACAAAACCAAATTAATACAAGTTTCTGAAAACTGTGGCAGCCCTTCAAACTGACTCTGAATTGTAGAAAAGTTTGGAATTTGACAGAGATTCTGTTACAATGCAAATATTTGTAAGAGATAGCATGTTACTACTGAATTGAAAGTGCTGCAAGAGAAATATATGAAGAGGATTAATAGAGAAAATGCTTGCTGTCAAAATGCCTTTTTTTTTTTTTAAAGTTTTTTGGATCCATGGAAACTCTTTTCTCTGTTGAGAAATAGAAAAATTGAATGCTGACCCTAAAGAGACTCAGTCACTTCAGCTGTCTAAGTGGGAGGGTCCAGCTTTTTCATCTTCTTTTTGCTGGTGATAACATAAGTTCTATTCCTATTTAATTTGGCAGTCTAGGAAAAAAGGTTTTTATTTTAATTTTTTTTATTTTCCATGAATGTGTGTGATAACTTGAGTTGCTGAATGCAATTTTTATGCCCACTTCCTATTAGAATCAGAAAATTTATTCAGATAAACCAATTCCTGTGTTGTAACTGGTACTGCAGTCTGTGGTGAGAGCTGTGTCCTGTTGTCTGTGGGCATCATCTCCTGAAATCCTTCCAATCTCAATCATTTCCTGATTCTCTGATTCATATCCAAGCCCAGTTCTGTGAGCCTAATTTGTAATGATTGGTTTGCCATCAGCCCTTCTACTCCGAGCTGTGCTCTCTGTGGTCCATGAAGGGTTGGACTCACTCTGGTGGGAGGGTGCACTGCAAATGGAAACCAGGGCATCTTCCCCAGCCTCTGCACAATGTTTAACTCTGGCATTAAAGTCCCCTGCTTCAAGTTATCCTCTGGGCCTGGCTTAAAGTTTTGAGGAATTGTTTATGCATGTGGAAAACCACGAAACCTTAGAATTTATGCTCTCTTCTATGAAGAATAGCACAGAGTGGAGTTGGGTTTATAGTTAGTATAATATATCTATTAGTATAATACATATAGTTATGGTATTGAACATACCTTCTTGTGGTCACTCTATTCACAGGTCTGTCTGTAAGGTCTAAAATGCATTAATCCCAGGGATGAGTGAACAGAAGATTCAGATGAATATGTAGGCACTCATCAGCCCATCTTCCTTGCTGTTTGGTCTTATTTGTTTTGTTCTGCCTTTTTTTTTTCCTATTGTATCCCAAATATGACCTACTTGTCTTATAGCAGAAGGAGAAGTGCTTTTAAAAGCAGTATTTATAACCTTTTATTTTAAATAATCTGCAGAGGAACTCATTAATCAGGAATTAATGAATATAGTTGAACATTCAGATTGATTGAACTGAAACTGACTTTTTTTTCTGCTTCAAAAGATCTTTTCTTGTGATTTATTTCAACAAAAGTCTTTGTCACTTTTCTTCTTGTGCCAAGTCAGTAGCCCAAGAAAACTTGTGTTTTCTGCTGCCTTGAGTAACAGGATTTGTATTCACATTTATAGATCTAATCCAACAATAGGTTTTTATCCTTGTTGTTGGTCACACCATCATTCATCTTATGATCTCCCTTTACAAACAATTAATTGATTAAGCTGCAAGATGTAACACTTCTGTTAAATAAGTAAGAAATAGACAATGGTCACTTCCCACTACATTAATGTGTAGTCACTTCTGGAATATGAAATGGACACTTCATCTGTGTGCTTTTCAGAAGGTCAGTATATGCAGGTGAAGCTTCATTCAGGATTCAGAAAGCTGAGAATGTAATTATTTTAATTGGCATTTGGCCAGTATGCTTAGGTCAAGCAATATTCCTAAAAAAAAAAAAAACCAGCGGGGAAATTATTGTCATTCCCAAGTGTTGTTATTTTCTGCCTTGCAAAACAAAACAAAATTCAAAACAACAAACCCACCCTTTCAAACAATCCAAAGCAGCCTACATGAAACTTGGAGACTGGACTGTGACTGAAATGGCAAAGTATCCCCTGCTAAATGATGGATACATCTCTGCATTACTCAGGTATTGATCTGAGGGCTTTCCAGCATTGACTGAAATTAGCTCACAGTATTTGACAGAACTTTAGCTCAAGACACATGATGAACTTGGATGCCTTGGATATTCCAGATATGTTAAGTTGATATCAGCAGGTGACACTTTATACCACTGTGATTTAAATCCCTCACAAATCGTTTGGCATCAGCAGGAAAGAGAAGTAAGTGGAATTATTAATAGGATATTGAATGAGGAAACACCTGTTTGTCCAGATGTTTGTTTAAATAGATATATTTACCCTTTCACTGCATAAAACAATTAATGGTTATTTACAGTCTTAAAATGAGTATTTTCCAAATGTGAAATGTATCAACTTTAAAGATTACAAGAGCAGAATTAAGAAAAAAGAAAATTTTAATAGTAGCTAATCTTTTTATTAAAAAAAAAATACAATAATAAAGCATCAGTATTGGTTCAACTCCATTCAACTGAAATCTGTTAATCTGTGTCTAACATCCTTCTGTAGGATGAAGGAAGGGCTTGCACCAATTCTCCCCTGTCAGTGTGCCCATCAGTTTTGCCCACTGGTGTGATTGTGAAGTCCTTTGCTCATTATTTGTGAGAAATTTTCATTTTATTAGTAGGAAGGGAAGAACCCTGTCATGAGGGAATTTGCATGTGTTTACAAGCAGGTAAATTCTACCTATGATTTATTTAAAGGTATAGGTGAGTCTTCCTTTAACCCCACTGCATATGATGATGCTCAGATGTTGTTTAGTGCTTTCTCAGCTGCTTTATTCACGCAGCAAAAACTTGATTCCTTCCTTTCAGAAAAGCTGGCAGCAGCCCAGTTTTTCTAGGATAAGGCCAGAAGTAAAACACACCCGCAATGTTTGTCTGTTACTTTTTGTGAGCCAAAAATTTCCCAGCTACCCTCAACTTGGGGTCCTGTGCTTTAACCAGGGGAACAGCAAGAGATGCAGGTCATAGTTATGAAAATAATTTTGCATTTGTACTATCCCGATTTATGTTTTGAGTCTTTTTAAGAATAATCTTTTTGTGCCAAGCAGATGGGAAGGTTTATAAACCATGAAGAGTGGTGTAATGGAGTAGGGCTTGAATTTCTAGAATTGAGTCTCTTAAAAATCCCATTCTAAAAAGACTGACACAATTTCATGTTTTTATGTAAAACAAAACATCTTTACTAATGACTCACTTTCATAGAAGAGCTTCCAAATAAAAGATACTAATAACTTGAAAGGAATAATTAAAATCATGGGAAAAAGTTCTACTGAGTGAGGACCACTTGCTTTAATCCTTGAGAAATAATAAGGAAATGAGCTAACAGCACTTACCATCCCAGTCCTGTCAGAGCCAAACCAAAGAGGGCTGAGAAAGATGTGATAATGGCTGAGGATGGGCTGGATCACACCCTCCCAGGCGAGCACCAGCAGTTATCAGTCAGGTGGTGTTTGTTAGCGCTTCAATTAACTGCACTGCTACTGAGCTTCAAGAACTGCAGCCCAAACAGGCAACGCATTTGCTGGCATTTGCCCTGAGAACTGACCTGTTCCCAAAGCTGTTCCTGTGTGGAAATTAAGATACTTTTATGATAATACCTATTTTTTTTTTCCTTCGCTCTCCCTTTCCCCCCAGCTTTTACATTAGCTTAATGAAACTCAAAGCATTTCCTTAGATGAAAGCTTGTCCCATAGGAGTGGTTTGGTTGGTTGGGTTTGGGTTTTTGTCCCCCTGCTTTCCTTCCCACCTGCTCTTATAATCAATTTTCTCTCTTGTTTTCTCCACGAGATTAAATTCATAATCCTCTCTTTTGCAGCATCATCAAATAATAGCATCATGCACACACACACAGAGCAGCCCCTGTCTTGCTGAGCTTTTTATTCCTCCAAGAACATTCCTATTGCTTGTGGCCCCTCCTTAAGGGAGAGCAATGTGGACCAAAGTGAAACAGTCGTTCAGTTTGTGTGTGGTGCTGGTATTTATAAAAAATTTCGGAAAAAACCAAGAACAATCTAGAGAAAAGCCCCCAGTTTGCATTAAACCTCATTCCTCAGCTGTTGTTAAAAGCCTCAGGAGGCAAGGCCATTGTTCTCAGAATAAAAAGTTGTGGCATTGAACAATTCCATTGTTTGGCTTGATTTTATAAATCCAGCACCTGAAGATTAAGGTCAGGACCTTGGATGCACCTCGAGGAAAATGCTTGCTGGGTACTCCAAGGCACAGGGGCTCAGATTGTCTAAGAATTTTGATATTGGTCCAGGCTTGATAGTGGAACATTGTGGCAATCTCCCATTTATTGGGATTGCTCCATTAGGAGATTACTTTTTGAAGTCTTAAAACTTCTGTGTCAATTATGTTCCATATCCTCATATGCACTGGATTATCTTTCATATATAAGCAATTAGTTGAGAAAAGAAAAAAGTACCCTTGTAAAATGAAATGAAAAGGAAAGATGAGTTGTTAAAAGAAATACCATTACAGATGTGGCTTCACTATTAAACTTGGAATTATTTGTTAATTTTCTACTGAACATAAGAAAAAAAGTCGTAAGAAAGAGAAATATTTTATGTGAGAGATAAACCTTAATAGGATTATGAGTTTAATAGCAAAAGTAATAAAAATTACCTTCTCAAAATGCAGAAGAAATTATTAGAATTTCCTGTTTCTCTTGAAATTAAAAGTGAGGCAGGATGGTAATGGGGGAGTTGTTTTGGAATTTGTTTTTTAGTGAATTGCAGAGCAGGTGAAAAAGAATAGGCTTGGTTGGGATTAAACATTGAAGCTAGTAATGGTAATAATGTTCTTGTCTTTTTGATCCATAAATTTAAATTGCAGCAAAAACTGATGCTTGGACAAAGCAGAATTTTCCGACATAAATTTCGAAACAAGAGTCCAGGGCAATATTTTTCAGAAACAAAAGCCTCTAAAGTTCAGGACAAAAATAATTTAATGAGAAGAGTTGTGCATTGTTGTGGGGGTTTTGGGGGGTTTTTTTGTTTTGCTTTGTTTTTTTCATTTTTGGGGGGTTTTCTGGGAGTTTTTATGGGGTTTTTCTTGTTTCCATTTTTGGTTTTTATTATCATTTCTGTTTGGCATTTGAATGCAAACAGTTCCTTTTCAATGAATTTAAAATTAAAATGTCACTTCATTTTGATTTGGTAGCTAAAAAACCCAAATTGACATTTCAAAATGAAATAAAAATATCATTTTGAATCAATGTTAATATGAAAGGTTACTTGGTTTTCATAGCCAAAAAATCCTTCTGGAGCAGAATATTTCCTAGTTAAGCAGAAATTAGTTGCCTTTTTTTTTTTCCCTGGAATGTCTTATAGAAAACTGTAAATGATTTTCTATGTATGAGCATCAGCTCTCATTCACACTATTTGATGTGAAACGTGGTGTCTGGCTGTATCAAAACCATGCTTTGCTTGAATTCCATCTCTCTGCTCTCTTGGAAATACTTCCCAGCTCTGTGCATCTGGAGCTTTGTTAGAGATGTGGAAATGGACTTTGCAGCTGTGACCCTGGGCAGGCTGCTCCTCCTTTCCAGCCCTCTCAGGTGCCCCCACTCCTGGGAATGCCCCTCTGGCCCCTCCTTGTCTGGAGCTGCCCAAGGGCTGCTGTCGCCTGCAGGGCAGCCAAGGTCCCCTGCTGCCATTTCCAGCTTGAACACGGTGTGGGGAGGAGAGGTTGAGGTCCGTCCTCTCCTAATCCCAGTCCTGCAGTTGTTAGAGTTTGTGGGCTCAGTGCTTTATCCCCCAGCTAGGGAATATACAGATAAAGATAAGATTATATTCAATTGTGGAGGAATTAAAAAATATTGGGCTGCTTCCTTTATTTTTTTTCTTGTTTCCTTTCCCAAATGAGGGAGTCTCTGCTGTGCTTTGCAGTGTACTCCTGCTTGTTCTACAGAAATGTTTACCATTTTTCTCAGCTTTTGCAAGCAATTACTGAAGATGCAATTTTGTGCTTAATGAGCAGCTGAGCACTGAACCTTAAAAGAAAAAAAAGCTTCCACTCTCCAAATATTAATTAATCTTTCAAGTTAAAATACTGTAACCCAAGCATCCAGTCTTAAATACCCTGACTCTAAAATACTTTTCAAATGGTCAGACCATTCATTTTCTTTCAAGGGCTCACAGACAGCACAGAATAAAGAAGCAAAATAAGACCAAGCAAACTTGCAAGTTTTTTTTACTTATTTAGTTTTGTGTGCTTCCCTTGCTATCCACAGTGCCCAGAAGTTTTTCAAATTAAGGCTCTATTAGTCCACCTGCAGCTGGAGACTGAGCAGCTCTTCCCCTTCCCTGCCTGCCATGGAATCTCTGTGGCTGGTGCTGGTTTCCTTCTGCTTTTCCCTCAGCCTGGGACTGGCCTGTGCTCCAGGAAGGAACCTCCAGCTTTTGAGCCCCTGCCTGCAGCTGGGACTGACCTGGACATGGGAGCAGCTGGTTCAGGGCCTTGGTCCCTCAAGTTTTAGTTATTCCCAAGAACTGGGAAAGCTGCTGCACCTCCTTCTCTGGGGTGAAGCAAGTATTAAAAGGCAGTAGAGCAGAAAGGAATTTATAACATCTTGTGTCTAATTCTAGTTAAGTCAAATTGATATTTGTTGGAAATTTGTTGACAAGTTTTGGAGTCTTTTTCAAACTAGTTAGTGAAAGATAGATTGCTCTACTTTGGTGTTTGCACTTGAAAAGAGAGAAAAGCTAAGCTTCTGAGATTTGTCTTCAAGGTCTTTTGGTTTCCCTAGGAGCTTCTGAATACTTGCTCTTTAGCCTTGCTTGGTTGTCACTGAACTCAAGCTGTAGGTGTACAAAGCCAGAAGAAAAAAATAGGTGTAGATAACTCAAATTGGATGATATTTTGCATTCATATGGTGACTCTTTGAGAAGAAACAGACACATGGGTGCTTTCAGACTGCAGCTTTGCCAGTGAACAAAGATGTAGGTGAACCACACAGGAGAAACAAACATGATACTTGAGTCTAGGAAAGGACAGTCTGTAATGTTAGAATTAATCTCAAACAGAAAACCACAACCTATCTGTAGAGAACGTGTGTTTCAACAGAGAAAATAGACAAAAGAAATCCTCCAGATTGCCCACCCACCCTGTTGAGAGAAACAGCAAGTTCAGCTTGTGCTCCTGCCCCCTGCTCCCTGCTGGGGAGATCCAGCAGAGCAGAGGAAAGGCCAGCTCTGAAATGCCTGGAAGGGACAGGCAGGAGCTCAGTGAGTGGCTGTGCTACAGCAAGGAGAGCCTGCAGTTGGGTAGGAAGTGTGCAAGTTCTCCTGGGTACGTAACACAGAGCTGATTTGGGTACTGTGGCTTTTGGTAAGTGGGCTCTGAGAAATACCGAATGTTCTCTCAAGGCTTGGTTTGCATTAGTGTCTGCAAAGAGGGAAAAATGGCTTTTCAGTTTTATTAGATTGAAGGCAGTGCTATTAGTGATGTCAGCAACTGGAAAATTAGGGAGAAGGAGGTGATTATGGCATGTAGTTATTCTTCACTGACATTGATGTACCTGTTTTGCAAAACTGTAAACACAATGGAACTGACATAGGTGCCCACTATCTTGTTTTTGTACTTGGTTTTTTTTCAACCTTAGTGCAAAAATATGGCTGGGTTTAATTCTTGTTTTGCTGCAAACACTGAGAGCAAGTAATGTGGGTTCCCATGCTATTACATAGGGACATTTCAGTTTACTTTCAACAACTTTATTCTAGCAGACAGTCAATTATAATCAAGAGAATTGAAAAACATAATATATTTCATAGTTGCATAGTGATAACTTCACACTGAACATGGTATCCACAGATTTCCAATGACATGCAGTGAAATTAATCTGCTATTGTCTTGCTGTGGTTTTCCTTTTAAGAATGAAAATACACCATAAGATTCAACTAGGCAGGGGGAGATATTAGTAGGATCTTGGAGTTGATCTGATTAACAGCTGAGCACTTCCAAGTCATAAATAAATAAAACAAAAAAAATATATTCAGCTTGTCAGCCTCTGGGCAAAACTGCCTTTTGTTGTTGCAGCCCTCCAGGTAGTATTACTAAAAAGTGTTAGCAGAAATGCAAAAGGGAAAATACTTTTGTTTTGGTGTGTTTGTTGTTTCGTCTTGTTTGTTTTTCATTTTTTTTCACACCTAAATTTTGCATTCATTTCATGGCTCTGTTTAAACAAGCCAGAGGGCTGGGATATGGATGAAATGTTAATATGTTGTGTGTGTATATAAGTGTGTATGAGGACCTGCAACATACACCTACACAAATGCTTTTGCTTGGGGAACCTGTACATATTATAATGTGCTCAAGTAGGGCAAGCCCTTCTTCCTAGTCTCTTTTTTTTTTGTTTCTTGAAATCTTGAAACAGGGGATGTATAAATATATATATATGAAAATAATACATTTATAATCAAGATAGTGTCATTATTTTTATATATTTTACTGGCTATTGCATTATACCCTGATAGATTCTCTCAGTGCTATCTAATCTTAGAACTGTACCATGCAGTGCAACCTCCAAGAATTATTAATTCCTAAAAGGGTCATATCAGACAATATTTTCAATGGGATGGTTCAAAATGAAAGTGCAGCACCAGGCAGAAAAGTGACTGGTTAAATGGGAGAGTACTCTTAGTTGGCATGAAGGCTATATTGTGTTGTGGTTTTTTTGCCTTTTTTAAGAGTGGCATGTGTACATGTTCTGCCCTGAAAAGCTTGGAGGCTTCTATTTTTTTCTTTCTTTCCTTTTTTGCTCTTTTAACTTCTCTGTGTTGCAGGATCTGAGTGTACTTTCTATTTCGGTCTGTATTGTCAACTGAATTCTAATCAAAAATAGCAAAGTCAAAGTGAGGAGGATACTGACTTTCTTGGTAGTACTTGAAGCCTAATATTATCCTGAGTATCAGTATTTTTATTATTTAAAAAAAAGTTATTAAATCCTCTGTGACTGCATGCAGTCTCTATTCCATCCAATCATGAGAAGCAGGGAGATTGTTGCTTTCTAGAAAAGATCCACAGCATTTTTTCAAATGGCTCAGGAGAAAGGGATGTGCCATTGAACATGCTCTGCTGCTGAGCTGTGCTAGAGAATTTGGTGCTGGCATTCCCAGTCTGGGGCTGGCTGTGCTCTCAAGCCAGGGTTGAGATTTCCATAGCTTTCCACTCCTGAAATGGAGAGGATGGACTCACAGGAGGCAGTGTTCCCCTCTTGGGAAGGAGCTGCAGTGACAGTCAGCTGAAGAGATTAAATTTGCATATTTAACTGACAAGGCTTTTTCTGGAGTGAACATCTGACTGTAGCTTCAGATTTATGAGGTCTTATTCCATGTTGTGTTTAATACACTGACTGCAGTCAGGTGAAAAATGCATCTGTGACTTCCTCTGGGTTGTTTCCATCCCATCTGTACAGCCCAGTGAGATCCTTCTGAAGGGTGGATCCTTTGAACATCTTATGTCTTTATTAGCCAGAATTGTTTCAAGTTTTTTCATTTATTGATAAGGAGAGGTTTTATAATAAAAGCATGTCTCATTTGATCTCACAGCCTGATCTGTGAATATAGACCTGCACTGCAGAGACAGCAAAAGAAATTCAAAAATGTCCATATGTTTTAGTGGCTTTACTTGAATATTGGTAGAGAGACACAAAAGGTCTTTTTTGTGATGCACAACTGTGCCCTTGTAATGTATGGCCCCATGTTTGTAAGGGATGCCATGCATGTCTTTCAACATAGAAACATGGGAAAACCAGTTAGAATGAACTCTGTTCACCCAGGTTATTTTCATGACTTCTGAGTAAATTTATGCCCACTCTGAAAGTGACGTCTTTGAAAGGAAAACCTCTGAATGGGAGATAACCAAGTGTCTGCAAAGCCACTGGGAGTGTTTGTCCTACATGCAGATTGGCTGTACTCGATGTAGATAAGAAGGATATTTCAGTCACATAAACAGATGGAACAGGAGTGACAGTTCTGGTCACCTCTACAGACTTGTGTTTGACACTGGCAAACAGAAGTGGGTTAGAATTCTGATGCAAATGCACAAATAGATCTGCAGCTTCTCACATTGACCTGCAGTGATAACAGACAGATGTTTTTGGCTTAGTGTTTGCTTGTGAAGATTATTACCACAGGTTCAGTTAATACATTCATGCTGGCAAAAGTAATAAACATGATTAAAAGTCCTCTTTCAATGAGTCTTGTCCCTGCCCAGTGAGTTCATGTCAAAGCTTTATTGACAACTTGACCTTGAAAATAAAAGATAATGGTCCTTTCTGACACTTCATTTTCCTATCACTTTATTAGCTGAGGGAATCTGGCACAGAAACATTAGCTAGACATAATTAATTTGCATTGATGACATCAATCAACCTCTATTTAACTAATATAATCAAATGCTGTAATTTGTTTCCAAATATGATGAAAGATGTAGTACTCTATGTCCAATGACAAAAGGATGAAAAACAAAGTGAATGTTGTAACAGACACTTTACCCACACTACATGGAGGTCCAAAATAGAGAGTCTGAACCAAGTGCCACTATTTTGCACTTGGATGTGCTTCCTTTTACCTTAGGTGGCAGGCAGAACACAGCACATTCACAACCATCAGTCTGCTTTCATTGGGGGGGTTATAGATATTCACTGGGGAGGTGATAAGTGCTGGTTGAAACTTGTCAAATTTGAAATAAATTCTTTTTTTCTTGGGGTGGGAAGGCAACTTTTTAGCAATTTAGTGATTGCAAAAATGTTATTTCCATGCCATGTCCTTTCCATCCACTACTATAAATTCTCCCCTGTTGCTTTGTGGAGAAGATGCAGAAGGTAAGTGCTCTGCAAGTAAAAGAATGGTTGTGCCATCAACTACGTGGTGGATAAAAAGATTGAGGGAGTAGGAGGGCAAACAAATGTGACTTCAAGTAATAGAAAATGTAAACAATGCAGGCTAAATAGAGGTCTTCCATCAACATTGTGATTAACATGCATGACACTGTTTGGGAGAAGACTTTTTTCTTCCTTTAGGGCCAGAAGGAAGGGTCAGTCAAATCTGCAATGATAATGTGAGTGTCTTATTGTTGTAGTTGTGTTAGCTGCTCCTTCAAGGGTCAAACCCCTGTAAACAGAAGATAGTCTCAAATGCACCTGTAATTGTCTAAATGTCTTACATAAGGATGAAAGACAGTAGCTATCTTTTGAAATGATCTTTAGATAGGCATTATCATGGTCAAGTGTTGTTCACAAAACTTCTTTCTGTGTAGCTTTCTTTGCCTGAAAAGATCTTGAGCAGAAATACAAAGAAGAGGATGGACTTTTTCAAAAGATAGGATTTCTTCTGTAGAGAAATTAAACATAATAATGACATTTAAATATTTCCTTAAAAAGTCCTCCTTGCAGCTTATGGTTGAACTAAATTTTTTACCGTTAAAAATACTCGTCTATAACTCCAACTAAATACAGAAAGTCATTAATTCTCCCTAGTTCAGTGATAGAAATGGGACAAAACAAGTCAGCAGAAAATAGCCACCAGAGGCAGGAAAAGCCAGGACACAAGGTCTTTGTCAAAACATGACAAACAGAGAGAACACAAATTTTTTACATTTCCTTTATAATACTTTTATTGGCAATACACAGTTGTATGAAAGAAGCATCTCAGTAGCAGAGATAAGTAGATATTTTGACAGAAGCAAAAGAAGTTCCTCCATAAATACAGTAGTTTAGACTNTGTCTCAGAAGAAATAGTATAGCAGTATGAATCTTAAAGTAATTGAAGGGAATTGATCATAGAGGCTCAGTGATTCTGCTCACTGGTGTTTGGTAACTCCCCCTGGGTTGGCATAAGTGGTATTAGAGCTCTCCTGCCCCTTCAGTATAATTTCATTATCACTAATCATATCTAATTCTCTGGCTTGATTTGCTTTGCTTTGATATCCCCTCTCTCATTCTGTGTTTTTCCAGCTCTTCTTTTTTACTTACCATGTTTATATCCATGTCCATATCTGTAATACTTTTACAGTGGCTCTTTGTCATTGCTCAGATTCTTGTTTTTGCATGCTGGCCACTGAATTAGAAAGCAGGCTCTTTATATCAACAGGGGAACTGCACATTCCTTTATCAGGAGTGCTCTACCTAACACATCGAGTTGGAGACCAGGGGTTATTGAAGTTAATAGAATTCAGGCTCTAACAACCTTTTCCTATCAATTGATTTGATTTGGAGAGATGTTGTTTGTTCATATAATTGATCTCCCTCTTTTTTTTTTTCTATGTGTATTTTGTCTAGTTTCCTGAGTTCATTAGCAACAAACCTTCATCTCTATGCTTGGGATCTGGATAAGAGATGCCTGTAACTTCTGATGGTTCTGTCACCATTTGGAGGCAGAAAGAAAACCAGGAGTTTATGTATCATAGTGCAATTCTTCTGCAGAGCAGGATGCAGTCTCTGCATTCCAATATTCATAACCCTTAGCTTGGTAAATTTAAAGTTATACCATCATTTATCCAGTACAGTAGCAAAGAAACAGTTTACTAATTTGCAGTAGAGAAACAAAAGAAGGAAGCATAACCTCTAGCTGATGCAATAAATGAATCATCTATACAGGGCACAATAAACACTTAGCTGTTTCCATTCCTGGTTCTTTTACTGAATTATTTTCCCTCATTTTCTGTCTATTTCTGAATGCTGTTCATATTAAAGGGAAAAAGGTCTCTATCTCCCAACTTTATTTCCTCATTGTTATTCATTGGTCCAAAGAAGCTGAGATGGGCATCTCAGTTTATTTAATCAGTAGCTCTCTGCAAAGGAGGTTAGGAATCATCTCTGAGAATCAGAGCTGATATGTAGCAGTGCCCGTCAGGAGAGATTAGTAGGTCCATGTCGAGGTGGAAGCAGCAGGGTAGAATGAAATCTGAAACTGGGTTAAGTAATTGGGTTCTTGTTCAATAAAAGTGCTTGTTTGTGTGTTGTAATGAAAGATCTTTGGTGCAATGGATATCTGAATCCAAATATCCTCTGGATTTTCTGGTGGATAAAGTGATAAAGGTGAAAGGGATTTAATTTAGGACTTTTGAAAAACTTTAAAGAGATTAGAGAAATTCGTAAATATGCTCTCTCTCTTTCTTATTGTGGTGGCTTTTGTGTCTTACCAGAACCAAACTGGGGAAGGAGAGGCACCCAAGGTCAGAGTTGTCAGGGTTCTGATTTGGGGTGGGGCTGCTCTGGGGATGCTGCTTCTTTCAAATGCCCATTTGAGGTGCAAGTGCAGAAAAGATAATGAAGAAATTTTTGGCTTTGTTTGGGTTCTCTTATTTTGGACTTAGGAGGATGACTCTATTTTTTTTTTCCAAATTCATGATCAAGAGCATTTGCAATTTTATTTAGGCCCTTATTTTTTTTATTTTGCTTCATTATAAGATTGTTTTCAAGTCTTGATTACACCATCAGATCTCTGGTAACTCCACAGGCCGTATTTCCTAAAGCTTAGACATTCTTTTTGTCATGTTTCATTTAGGTGTGGTAGTTTTACTCTGAACTGCAAAATTATGTTCCTGTGAAACTTCAAATTCTCCAGATTCATTGGTTGTGTTTATATAGAAAAAGATAACAAACATGTGAGAATAGAATGCTGAGAAAGTAGATAATGAAATCCTGCCTACCTTTGAGACATTGCTTGTAAAATCATCGCTGAATCTTTTTTTCTATCTGAACAGAACTACAATGTCTAGCTTGGAGCCAAATTTTGTCTTGATCACCATTTTCTATTTAAGAATATTTTTTTCAGTTAATTGTCTTTTGACATTACTAAATCAACTTTGGAAAAGATATCAATCTCCTTGAAAATAGACTTGTTTGGTTTGGATTTTTTTTTTCCACAAAGTTGATTTAATGTACTTGTTTAGCCAGAGATTCAGAAGAGTTAAAAGGTAGACTAAGATGAAAGGTTTCTAGAATTAAAATGTTTTCTTGAAGCACCTGTCCTTTGAAAACACTCTGATTTTCCAGGCACATGTGTATACATATATAAGGAGAAAAAGCCACATAATCCAAGGAATTTAAATATGAAGCACTTCCCTTGACTTGTTTATGCCAATGTTTATTTTACAATGTTGTTAACCTCAGGCAGTCTGACATTGCTCCCCCCTCTTGTCTATGGCATCCTCTTGCCTTTGTTCCTTGAGATTACAGGGATGCATTAGGGCCACTTTGTTTTCCTGGCTTTTGCTACAATTCCAGAAGATTGAACCCAGAAATAAATAGCAATCTTTCATGCTTTTTTTTGTTCTAAGGATTGCTATAGCAAACACTTCCAGACCTGTATTATAAAAAAAAAATTAGATTTGGAATGAACATGAGAGTTCATGTGGCAGCTCAGACGATCTGAAATGCTCAGAGAAACCTTTTCTTGTAATGGGGAGTTTTTTTTCAAAATTTTATCCTTCTTAGGTATTTTCAGTGAGAATAAGATTTTACTTCTAGTTTAAAAACAAAAACTAAACAAAACCAAAAAAACCCCCACCCCAGAATGTAACACCACACAGCTATGTGTGAATGAACTAAATATATGTGAATGAATAAATAAAAACGAACTATTCCTTTCAATCGAGTACTGGAGAATGCTCTGCAAAAGGTGGCACACCCTGCCATTGTGATTGCCATATTCCACCCATGCATTTGTCCACAAGGTCATTGTAATGGGATACTAATGGATTTAATCCAATTTGAAGGTAGATAAGTTATTAAATGTTTATGATTTCTGCAAATGATAATGTCATCTGATCAGGTTTCAAAAACTGTCATCTTGCATTCTATGAATCAAGGTTTGTCTGGATTTCTTTGTGTTTCAGTCTCCATGCAGGTGTTCTAGAGTAGCCAGAAGAAACAGTCTCAAAGTCAGAATTTTTTCTTTGGTTTGTGAGGTCAGGGATGGCTGCATAGCTCATCGATTTCCACTGATATTCACACTAAGTTCTTCACTGTAAGAACTACGTAACTCTTGCCTTTGCCTGCAAGTGTAAAAGGATATCTTCAATACTTATTTCCCATCTACTAACATGAAACTCTACCTCCTAGCTGACAAATTTGTCAGATGATCAGATTGTCTCTGCTCATCTCCATTTGGAACTGCAGGAGAGGATATAAATTAATGTTCCTGTTACAGAAGAGGGGAACTCCCCTGCTCCCCCAGCTCATGCCCAGGCCATTTCCTCTCAGCCTGGAGGTCAGTGCTGTAGATGATCTTTTCCTGATTATAAGTGATACCAAAGGCAAATCCTTACCCTTACAGCTGTGTACAGCAGGAGCAGTACCTGATTCCACTGGTGTTCATTTTGTCACTTGGGGAAGGGTGGAAACAGAAGTAGTCACTCACAAAGGAAAAAAAGGTGTCCTAAGTGACAGTCTGGCTAATGGAGCTAAGGGATTCCTGACCCTAAAGGAGGGTGAGAAGTCTTTTATTCCCCTCCCTTGACATGCTCTTTAATTGGTGCCTTGTATCTGGGTGTTTCAACCTTGATCACAGTTTTAGCTTCTGCCCTCCCAAGTCCAGTCATTGCTTCCTCTGGCAGAAACACCAGACACCCTCCCGACCCTCACAGGGGCAATGCTTCCTTGCAGCCCTCTGGAATGTGCTCTTTTTTTATTTTGGCTATGACTCCTGGCAGCTGAGAGCAGTAGCTTGTGCACTTGATAAATGGTGGCTCTTACAGCAGCATTTCCATTACAATTGTATGTCTTTTTTATTTTTTAGTGGGCTAATTTTATCAGGTACTGGTGGCAGGTATGACTTGCTATACATGTATAGTTTTTCCAAGCCATGCTATTTCTTAAAAATAACCCTGATCTCTCCCTAATTAATTCAAGCAATTCAAATTAAATAATTTTGGGAAAAACAGAGCTCAGGTTGTAGTCTAAGCTTTTATTTTTCAAAAGGTAGTTGTTAACAGCTGATAGAAATATTTTCAGGTACAAAAGTGGACATATTGGCCTCTTCTGTGCATTTTTATATATTTAGAATAGAATTGTTTCAGGGAAAGAATGATTTCAGTCTTTCATTAGCAGCATACCTTCCAAGCTTTTGTTCACTTGAATGTAACAAAACTACTTGATAAATAATCACTACTTTTCATTGAGTTAGCTAATGTCAAAAAAAAAAAATAAAATTTCTCAGTGCTCTATTTCCAGAGATGAAAAGGTTTATTATTGAAAAAATTGCACATGTTTATTTTGCTTATATGTAATAATAAAAAAAAAATCTGCTTCAATTTTAGGAAAAATCAGATCTCAGAAGGAAGTGTATTTTATGGTGAAAAAAAGATGATTTGCCCTGCATCAATTTCTGTGTTTGTATATCTGTGACACATTTACAGTGATGAAAACCCACCCAAACCAGCTATCAATATGCCACCTCAATAATATTTCTGTGAAGGATTTAACTTATGTTTGAGTTTGCTGTCAAGATGTGTCCCAAGGTGGATTTGATGTAGTTCCCTTTTTTGAGCTAAAGGTTTCACAGGTAAACCAGTGCCAGTCTGCAATGCCCACTCAGTGCAAAGGCTGAATCCCACCCACATGGAGAAGCACAGTTCTGTCCATGTCACTGTGTCCTCTTCCCATCCCAGGCACTGGCACTTCCCAGGCCAAGTGCTGTCACTCAGGTTGCCATGGAAAGGCAAAGTCAACACTTGTGGCCAGAGATGCAGGCCTGCTGTGTTCCATGGAATGGAATTTTATTCTGTTCTTCATTTTGTTCATGCAGCAAGCTCTGTTCAAGTTTTTTTTTGATGCCTTTTTTCTTGCCAGGATATATGGCCTATATTAAAAGGATTTTCCTAGCTGGCCAGCCCTATACATTATTATTTCTAGTGATACAATGCCAAAAGGATAATGCAGATTTACACACCTAATGACAGGGGGGTTGTCTCTTAAAACTGACGTTATTGAACATTTTCACAAGGCTGGTGCTGATTTAAACCAGCTTATGTTCTCAACCACAATATTCTGCCTGCGGTGGTTAATCACAGACTTTGTAATGAAAAAGATGCTAAGAAAGATTTCTGAGTACTGTGGGAAAAAAAGTCAACTTTCAAGTAATTGATGTATTTTCTCTGTGCAGGATTCTGTGCCAATTGTTTGAAAAACATGAAAAGGGAAATAGCATGTAAAATAGTGCCCTTTTAATACCTGTTCTACACACCTGTGTAAAGCTTTCCTTGTTCCTTTTCAGTACAAATTCCTACAGTATTTTACTCCTTTCAACCACTGTTTGATCAGAGGGATAAGTTATTTTCACCTTTCTCAGCTCAATCTTAAAAGCTATTCATATTATCAGCTAAGCAATGACTCTAAATTCTGTCCTTTACTGGTGGAAATATGGATCCTTCAGATTGCTATAAATAATGGCCCCTCCTAGGAAGGAAATATTCCCCTCAAAGTGAGTAAGTAAATGGGAAATCGCTTGTTCTCTTCCTCTACACTTGTTGAAAAAACCACAATCTTGTTTTAATAACTAAATATCATACAGGGGAGGAGAGTCACCTGCAGTAGCCCTCCAGGTGCCTTAAATCATTTGTCAGAGATGTAGCTGAGACATTTGAATGGTCATGATTACGGAAGGTCTGTTATTAAGTGTGAGGGAAAAGAACCTGTAGTAATGTTCAACTAGAAATAAAGCTACCATTTTCTTTTTTAGGGAATAGCACTGTAAAAAGGCTTTGTAATGGCATTTATCAACACTTTTGTCTTTGGGGAGAAATAATTGGTACAATTAGTACTTGTGCTAAGTTCAATGGCTAGTTCTTCTACAAGCTGTACAGCTTCTATGGAAATTGTAAAATTCTTTAGTCTTATAAAAAGCTTTTGTTGGAGAGGAGACATTGAGGAGCTGATGACATACCCTGATTTTACCTCTATCATCCCATAGTGATTAACAAGCTTAGACACAACATTTTAAGCTGTGCCCCCTCTGGATAGCAGCTTGTTACACTAACCTCGAGGAGATTCCCTTGTAGATAAAACTAATGGGGTAAACTGCTGTTCTTTAAGG
>VZTR01006860.1:45904-80158 GCA_013400775.1 Chaetops frenatus | reverse complement strand
AAAAAAAAAAAAAAAAAAGCCTTGAACCATTTTCTCTTAGGTTTCTTACTAGCACTCACCATCTCACTTGGTGCATGCACTGGAGAACAAGCTCTGCCAGTGAAGCTGATTCAGCCCTTTCTGCCACCTTTGAAGCAGAGCTGCTCCTGCAGCCTCCATAAGCAGGTGAGAGGGTGGGCTGGCAGGTACCTGTTCAACTCAGCCCTGATTCAGGCCTGTTGTGGGCTGTGCTTTGCCCAGTGCCACCAGAGCAGGGCTGGTGTGGAGGGAAGGACAGCAGCATGCCTTCTATGCTAATACATTTAAGGGTGTTTAAGACTGGGGATGCTACAACTTTGGATCATAAAAAGCAGTGAAGATAAATAAATGTCTTCAGGAAATGTTGCAAGTTTCTGCTTATACCAGCACCACAACAGCGTAACAGTTCTAGCCTTTAAAATTCAGCTCATCCCAACCATGTCTGCTTTTTGCTCTTCCCTTTTTCTTCATTATACTGTTCAATCATCCAACCCACAGCCTTTCTTGCTCTGGAAATTTCCAATAATATGAAAAGAGAAATAAAACTGTAATCAGGATAAGTTTGAAGGAGGAAAAAAAAAGAAATTTCTAGTTATGGAATAGAACATGGTATCATACAAGCACTCAAATCAAAGAAACAATGAATCAAGAGATGCCTGTCTGAATGCATGAGGTAGGAATTTTGGTGATGTGTAATTTACACGAAGGCACAATTTATATAATGCAATAGCTGAGAGCATGCAGTTGTGGGCTATCAGATGAATAATTGGAATTCCACAAATCATGTGTCAGGAGCCCTGGATGGTGCATAGGAAGATAACAGAAGGTAGATGAATAGTTTGGTAAAGAGAGAATTTTCTTTATAAGCAGCATATGAAGCAGTTTTTTTCTGTATTTTTGACCTCAAATTGATGTCTGCAAACTTTCTTTTAAGCTTTTTATTTAATGGAGAAAACTCTTCTTTACAGGAGAAAACTGTAGTTGAGGCAAGTTAAAAATACTTGTCATTTAATCTGAGTGAAAATCAGAACACAGAGAAATGTTTTTCTCCATCTTAACTTTTTCTGATGCTTGAACAGATGATATCTGTGAATCTGCAATCTTCTTAGGCTAATGATTGAGGGATGTGTGCTGAGAGTGATTATCAGTGCTCTGGAGGAAGGTGCTTTACGTTGCTGTTCAGCTGTTTTGGGGCTGGAACTGTTTGGGATTGTAGCAGAAGTGATGGGTTTGCCCCAGCTGAAATCTCAGCAGCTCTTCAGAAGGGCTGTGTCCCTCTGGCTGCCCAAGCTGTCAATCTGTGCTGAGCCTCTCCACGGTGCCTCTGGCTGTCACACAGGGCACTGAGGGCCCTTTCTGCAGCTGGATCTTCCTCAAGCCAAGCATGGGTGAATTCCCTTCCATTCCCTTGGCACTGATGTAAATATCAGCTGAATCTGTGGGTAATTTAATTTCTAGAGAGGAAATTCCAGTCCGAGTCTCAGTGTTAGATTTATTGCTGATATTCTGTTTTTTCATCTTTTTGTTGGGTAGGAAGGAGGGAAGGGGAAAGAAGAAAAGGTTTTTCAGAGATCATATGTTTTCTTCTTTTTCTAGAGCTGTAGAAAATACTACAGCAATAAAATTTTTTCAACTGTTTGACTCCTAATTTTCTACAGTGTTTTTCCCCTAATAAATTTTTGATTACATTTTTTAGCTTCACTAAATCTTGTGAGTGAAACACCAATTGGCAAACTATAAAGCAGGAGATGATTTTTTAAAATGAGTTCTGTATTATATTTCTAGTTCTGAAAACAGTAGACTCCTCATCTAAGGAACTTTTCTCTTAGGACACGCTGCAAACATGTCCAGTTTGTATTACAGCTCCCTAATTCAATAGTATGGAAATGGCCAATCTGTTTTAATAGCAGCCAGAATTACAGGGTCAAAGGAGAAACAAATAATGTAAAACATCCTACCCTGGCTGTAGGACAGCAGACTTACACATCAGAACACTGACTTTCATGGTCAGAGTTCTGTGTGAAGGTTAGTGGAAAGCTGCAGTACCAAAGCAGAAATCTGAGTTACACTTGGTTCTGGTTTGTTAGCTTTGCTCATTTTTTGAGAGAAAAGGGGAGGAGATGAGACTGTAGGAGCAATAGGTGTGATATAAGTTCCAAGAAGGTGTAGTGATTTGAGAAGTCTGAGTGGCATTGACCCAAATATAATCTTGCTAGGAGCTTTCTGGATAGGAAAAAAAAAAAAATTGATTTTTCTTTTTTTTTTTAAGCTGCTGCTGTATGATTTCTTAACTCTTGAGGTTTTGCTTTTGCTGTATTGATCTCTACTGATGCTTATCTCCAAGTCTGCATGTGGCCTATCCCAAATAGTTATTTGACCAACCCTTGAGTCCAGTGCAGGCTGCCTCCAGTTGACCTCAGTTAAACTTTCCTGTTTTGTCAAACATGGAATGCTGGTGAGAGAAGCCAGGCCTGCCCTGGGATTCTGGTCCTGACTGTTGTGGGCAAGGTCGTGCTGTCTGTGGAAACCTTTGCTTGGGATGAAGTCCAGACAGTTGAGGCACTTTGGATACAGGCTGATATTCTTCTGCAAATATATGGAATAAGTCAAAGCATGTTCTCTTTTGGCTCTTTGTATTTGCAGAAGACTGCAGAGGTGCAGATTCTGATCTCATGGCATTGTAAGACAGGATGAGCTCTTCTGAACATAATGCAAAAATATCAGTATAAAACCAGCATGAAAGTGATCAGAATCTGTTCCTCAAAGCTCTAACTTTAGAAGGTGAAGTCCTTGTGACAGTTTTAAGATAGAAATATATTAATTGGTTAATTTAGTGTCTCTTTAAGGTCAGAATGTTTTTTTAATGTTTTTACTTGGAATGAAGGTCATGAGTCCCAATTAGTAATAAAATAAATTAGAGCTCAAATAAGTTGGAGCTCCAATAAATTGGAGCATACCTATTTTTTAAAATTTTTAATATTTATGGTATTCTATGTATTAAGCTTAAGGTTATTAGGTTGCGCTGAAGTTCTCTGCATGTGAAATTTAGGGGCAGGGGAGAAAGACAGACCAAAAGCACTATTCCTTTTATTATGCTCTATCTGAAATATGTAGTATCTGACTCTACAGTTTGTTAAGTCATCTGACATCCTGTAGCAGATATAAAAAAATCAATGACAGAAACAGTGTCGTGTAAATACATATAAGAGGGCATAAACACCCAGCAAAAGATATTTCACAGAGTTCATGCTATAGTTTTCTGTAAGAGGCACATCAGGACACTGGGGTCCAACAAAGTGCCATTGCATAATGATAAAATCTTTAGTACTTGCCCACTCAAGGTAGAAGTAGTGTCTGTTACTTAAATTCTCTGTTCCTGTGCCAGCATTTCCTGCCTCCACAGGAACAGATAGGTACCTTTGCATTAAGAAGAGCAAATAACCTTAAATTCCTCATTTATACCCTTCATTCAGATAAAGCAGAATTCACAGGAAAAAAGAAGTCTTAAGACTGGATTTTCAAAATACATTAATGAATTTGAGAGGTATTTTTAAAAATCTAAACTTGATCAGAATTGGTGATCCTGCTACAATTTCCTATTTCCCAGTTATCCATAGAACAAAGAATAGCTCTGAAGCAGTTTCTGTGCCCTTACTCAAGCCCCAGTCCTTCTAAGAGAATTCATAGGAATTGCTGTAGATCTTCTCTCCAGGTCTTTCTCAAGAGGGTACAGTTGTGCCTTGATGCTCACAGTGTGTGAAACAAGTGCAGGATTTGGGTTAATATTTAGGAACTCAGAAATACTCTTACTTTTCAACGTGAAAGCTCTGTGGATGCTGTTTATCTGTACAGTGTCTGCAGATCTATGTGAATGAGAGCTGAAATGATTTTTCTGAACTATATGGAGAAAGAGGCCTTCCCAGGGTGTTTTTAGTTCTTGGCTTTTTATATCAATAACAAAGAGGCACATTAATCAGTGCATCAGTCACTGTTCTATGCACACAGGACAATATATATGTTCATAAATGATAACAAAGCTGATCTCATTTTCCATAGAGGCAAGCCTTCATCATGTCCTCTGATCACTTACCAATGACATTTGATTAGCACTCAGAGATGGAATCATCTTTATGTAAACTTTGTGCTACAGCAGGAAACTGCTCAGTTGCCCTTCTTTGAGATATGGCTAAAAATACATTTCCTTTAGGAGGCTGGACTTTGAATGTGAAAAAAGAGTAGGTTTAGATTTTTCCACACTAAGTGCAAAAGCTGTTTGATGCTTTCAGACAGACTTCATGGTACCCTTTCTGCCCAAGATAACATTACTGAGTGTGCCTCTGTAGCATTAAAATGGTTTGGAACAAATTGTCTTTCACTGTGTGGCAGGCAACTGACTCCTGTGAATTGGAACCAGTAGAACTGGGGTAATTTTGTTGACTTTAATGTTTCCTCTGCTTCCAAACAACATCCATGCTCAAAATGCAGCAAGTTACCAGCACAACTGCTGTTATTTTGAATTGTTTGACACACATGATTGATTTTAATTTGTTTAAGAAGTTGTAAACGATTTCTTCATGTGCAAGACAGATGTGAGTAAACAGAGGATTAAAAGTAAGTATTGCTTGCATATAAAACGTAGATATGAACTTTTAGAGAATTGATTTCATTAAGCATTTGTAATGCTTTAGGTGTTGAATTGCATGCATGACATAGTCAGACTGGTGAAGGTTGTACAATACCACTGCTAAATGCATGATGAAGCACTATCACTTCTCTTAGCATTCAGAGAATTAGCTTGAATGCTTCTGGATTATTCCAGTTTTAATAAATGTCAGCTAGAGTAATAAAATTCCACGGTAACTGTAAGTCTGAATGAACTCTTACTTGCTCAAAATTGTTAATAACTACTGATTTATTGAAACAATGCTGGAAAAATGAACTTAAGCATATGAATGAAATATAAATTAAAATGGGGTTTATGATAATGTTGAACTGCATCAAGGTTTTCTTGAATGTTTGCTTTCAAATTTTTATTTTAGAAATATTCTTTCAGCGAATAAGCATGTGGCAGTGCCAAAGGAACTCTTTCCCTTTCATGGTGCTAGTTGAACTACTTACATAGAGTATGAGCAAAGTGTAAAATCAATAAAGGAAGTTGATTGTTTTGTAATATCCCTCTATTTCCCCAGCAAGTCATAATAACTTGGTCTGACTTTTGCAGTACAGAGTGCATTCCTGCTGTTAAAAGCAAGAAAAGGTGTTCACACAATACTTTTTGAATGTGTAGGTGGAAAAAATTGACCTCTTGAAGGTAATTTTTTTAATGGTATTTTTTTTTCTTTTAACAGGAGCTTATAAATCAAGAGTGAAAACAAACTTATTAATCTGCTTATGTAACAGTGATATTTTTAAAAATCTATGAAAAATTTTACCTAAAATATTTGAAAAATCTTATCTCCTCCCATAAATTAAACCAAAGGATCAATCCTAAAACAGTTGAGCAGGAAGAGCTCTCTTTCATGCTGTCCCAGGTTGAATTGAGTATATTGAGTCTTTTATCTGGTAAAAAGCTCTTTGCAGGCTTGCACATATTAGTAGTGTGAGCTTTGAGTGAGTACAGATACAGGGTATGTACACCTGGGGTCTGAACCTGAGCTCTCACTTATTGCCTTCTGTTTAAATGAGTGACACTCAGGAGTGTGTTTTAGCATAAAGCTAAAACTTAAAACACAGTCCTTTTGTAAAGAGCACTTGTTTCAGTTTTGGGCATTGTACCTGAATAAAGGCTGGGAGACCAGAAAGAATAGTCATACATAGCAAACTCAATATTTCCTAAGAGAAGGGGAACTGGCATTTTTGGTGTTAGAATAGTGGAAACTGAGTAGACTCATCAAAACTCTTTAAATGTGTAGTCAGCCACTGCAAAGAGAAATGAAGATGTATTCTAATATTTATTTGGAAAAAGTGAAGAATGTATCCTGAAGGAAAATTTCTATTAAATAAGATCCTTTTCTCAGAGTAAGAGAGCTGAAGCATTGAAACATTGCTTTGGGAAACTGAGGAAGTGTGATTACATGGGAAGTCTTTTAGAGCAGGTTATTCAAATTTCTTCCTGAATCATAAGTTGCAATGAATGGATTAAATGGTCTAACACCCTTTCCACCTCACTTTTTTCCATATTCTGTGATTATTGTATCTTTATGCATAAGGATATGGTATGGGTAATAAGTCTTTTTGGAACTAAGTTCTATCTCATGGAAATCACCAGAAAGAAGCTCTAATCCACAAATGACTGGAATACATTTATGTCAGTCATGATTTTGAGCTTCTTGCATTATCCTTCAACAAAGTTAAGTGAATAATTTGGACTGGAAAAAATGTTAATGGAAAGTGATTACTGAACTCAAGAAGCAGGCACAATCCTAGGGAACATATCTGGCCAAAAATAACTGGGGAGTGCTTGTACAGTTTGGGTAGAAAAGTACATTAGATTTTGAAATTACTCTGTCATTTGTGTGTGCAGGAGTATTTATTTATTCATCATGATATATTTTTTCCTGCCCTGATTCATGTTTTTAATTTTATTGGGTTGAAATTATGCCTAGTTTAACATTTTTAACTACCTTTGAACTACTTAAATTGGGAATAAATTCCTTTTTTTTTTTTTTTTTCCTTATAATTTAGCATGCTTCCTCTGCTCAAAATTGCAGTATGAACCAGTGTGGGTCAAAAATTTTGTGTAATGAGAGTTGAGCATTTTCACCATTGAATACAAGAAGAAAATGAGTTTATCTTACTTAAAGGGATGTTCTGCAGTGGTGAATCCAAATGCATTTTGATTCAATTCAGATTGGAATGAAACTAGAGAAACTGAAGTTCTAGTCCTTGGTATAATGTTTTAGAACTTAGCTGTACCCCATATCAACCCTGCATTATCTGTTACTTCTGTTCTTCTCTTAGAAGAACAACTTTTAATCTTCATGCTGGAAGCAGATTTCACAATGAATCAAAAGCTTAGTAGAAGCTGAAGTCTGACATTTTCCCAAAAGCAACTTTATGTGGATTTTTAAAATCACAGGCAGATTTTAATGCAATACTATTTCAAATTATTTTGCTCTCCCTGCTGGAAATGTAGGATCCCCTAAATAATGAGGAAAGTGCAGTGTGAAAAATTAGGTGTTCTGGAAACATTAAGTGAAAGACAGTGATTTGCAGAGGGAATGAAGTATCCTGCCAGGATGCAAAATTATTTCAGGCCAAGAAAACGGAGTCCAAGCTGTTAGACGTACTGTGGGTATCCTGTTTGGGCAAAGGAATGAAATGCTAGATTGGAACATCTCTAAAGTGTTCGAACCCAGCTGGTATTATATTTCACTTTGTGGTTTCTAGCACAGTCACACTGACAGAAGTTTTCAGCTATGCTTGGCAACTTCCAGAATGCAATTCTCCTGAGGGTGGTGAAATTTGCCTTCAAAATGAAATCATGAAAGGTCACGGAGCCAAACATGGCAATAGAGTCTCCCTGAAAGTGTTGGATCTGGGAAAACGTGATCCATCACTGCTCTTCACACAGCTGTGCAAAAGTCTAGTGAGCTGTTAATTGCAGGTTAGGGGAGCAGTGTGGGGTTGTTTCCCTTTCATTGACCAGGTTCTGATCTGGCCTGAACTCAGCTGGGAAACTGAGCCTGCCCAGGACACGGGACCATCATGTGCACGACCAGCTCCTCCTGGGCAAACCCAGCAGAGCAAATGTATTGCATGAAAAAGCAGCAGAGGCTCTATAAAATCAGTGTATGTGAGTGAGGCTCCTCTTTAAATGCCAATACTGTGTATGTAAGAAGTACTGCATGCCTAGCATTTTAAATAATAGGGATCATGTTTTAATTATGGTGTTAGATTGAAGTAATCTCCGGTGTTGTGCAGCTTTGTGGTCATAAATTCTGGCAAAGATATTGTGCTGAGTAGTTGACTTGTTACTGCCTTTTAAAATGCTACAGGCAGGAGGAAAATGTATCACCTCAAAAATATTAGCTTCTCAGAAAACAGTAAGGTTCAAGATAGTTTAATGTTTAAAACCTGGAAGAAAAAAATCTATTACATATGCAAAAATTTCATTGCAGTAGAATTTAAATGAAGTTTTAAATTAAAATGAGAAAAATGGCTTAATTCAAATTGTTTTTAAAAACAGAACAGGATGTCAAGAAGAGTTATCATAGCATGCACTTCATAAAACTATTATAAACTTGGTAGATCACAGCAAACTTTGATGTAAGTAACATTTTAGACTTTTCACTAATACTTATGTGGTTGTGTTTCATTAAAGACTGCTTTTTAAGGACAAACAATATCAAATCATTGCTCCTCATAAATTCTGTAGACAATCTAACAACTGCTAAATCTCCAGCTAAAAGACCATGGCATGTACAGAACCTGAAAATGCAGGCACTTTTGAGAGGCTCTCCAGGGGCTGTGGAATCATTACTATGTTGTGTCCAATGCCAAAACCTCTGAGAGAAAACTACTATATGCAGCACATATTTGTGCAACCTGACTTTGTTCTTAGCCATGGCTGTATGGACTCAGGCTTTGAATGGACAATGGATGTGCAAGGGTAACACCTCAGCTCCTGCACTAAAGCTGCCACGATGGTCCCTCTTGAGCACACAGAGGGCAAAGGAAACACAGCTGACAAATGTGGCCAAACACTGTTCAGAAGGGTGAGAAGATTCCCTGCCCTGCCTATTCCTCTGCCTGCTCTTGTGGTTGTTGGTTGAAACCTGAAAGACCTAACAAAATTTGGCAAGGTGTGTGGCAAGACAGTTCAAATGCAAAGGAACCTTAGGGCAGTGGGGTCTTCATGCTGGAAATTGTTACAGCTGCATCCTATGGGATTCTGCAGCTTTATTATGGCTAGACAATGCATCCTATGGGATTCTGCAGCTTTATTATGGCTGGACAAATTTAATACCTAGTGGCAAAAAACATATCCCTTTGGTAAGGAAGCTTTCACCTGTCTGAACTGCAAAAGTCACATCCAAATAACTGAAACTTCTATGGAAGTTTTTATATATGAGGACTGGAAAGCCTTTATGGACATGGTCTGTCACAGGTTTCCTGTCAGGAGGGGTGTTGATACTGTCCCTCTTTACTTTTGGAAAGCACTGAAGTGTGTAAGACTTTAATTCCTGATGAAAAGTTTTCTCAAAGTTCTTTCGTCCGAAGAGATTTGGGTACTTCTGATCAGGATCTGGATGCTCAGGGTTCTGGAGACACTGTCCAGCTCTGGGGCTCCCAACATAAGGACCCAGACCTCTGGGGGAGTGTCTGCAGGAGGGCCAGGGAGGTGTTTAGGGCTGGAGCACTTTTGCTTGGAGCCAGGCTGAGAGAGCTGGGGCTGTTCTGCCTGAAGAAGAGAAGGCTCTAGGGAGACGTCAGAGCCCCTTCCAGTGCCTAAGGAGGCTCCAAGAGAGCTGGAGAGGGACTTTGGGTAAGAATGCCAATAGGGGAGTGGCTTCACACTCAGAGACTGCAGATTTAGATGGGACATTAGTAAGAAATTTCTCCCTGTGAGGGTGGGGACGCCCTGGCACAGGGTGCCCAGAGAAGCTGTGGCTGCCCCTGGATCCCTGGAAGTGTCCAAGGCCGGGTTGGATGGGGCTTGGAGCCACCTGGGATAATGGAAGGTGTTCCTGCCTGTGGTGGGGGTTTGGAATTAGATGAGCTTTAAAGTTGCTTTCAGCCTAAACCATTCTGTGATCTTTGTAATTTTCACATAGTGTAGAATGTACTCCATGGTGCTTCTAAATAGGAACCTACTGCTTAAGGAATGAGTGAAAGAAATGGAATTGAATGCTAGTGAAAGTGGGTAGGGGTAAAAATCTGTATTTTAATAGCTATATAAGAATTTAGGAGCCCATTTCTTATGAATTCAAATAGCTGTTCGCTCAGCAATTGAAAGAAAATTCTGGATGATCTTTGATGGATAACCATGGCTATGGCATGAAAGCTCGACAAGATTTGTTATGCAGTACACTTCAAGTATCTGTTAACTCATGTCTAAGCTGATTATAAAAAAAATTCCCTTCTGTGATAAAACAATCAGAGATGCATCTGCACTCCCTTTAATATGTACCATGTAAGTGTTCTATTTACAGAGAAACTCAGCACATAAGTGCTCTGGTGTTATGGAAGGCAGCAGCAATAGCTGTTACTGAAACTTGATGCTTAAGAATTAATAACAAGCATCTAAACTGCAAGATTTTTTTTGTTTTCCTGAAAAATCTGGCAGGTTATATTATGGTTTCCCTTGTTTTTGCAAAAATAATAAAAAGTGTTTATTTCAGAGTGTGTGACTCTGGGGAAATAATAATTTGCAACAACCTGAACATATCCTGTGATTTATCCTTTTTGCTTTGCTGCTCTACAATGTCTACATGTAGATCATCATTTTGCTAAATGACACCAGTTATTCAGAAACGTTTTGTTTTGTATGTTTATGTCTTAGAATATATTTTTAATTTAATATATTAAAAATTATTATGCCAACATTTCATTTGTATAGACACTGTCAGGGCTGTAGTTTTAGCTATTATTGGTTAGGTGTTATTACTCCTGCTTCCAGAGTGAATGAATGCATAAAACACTTCTGCTGTTGAGAGATTTAATTATGAATGTGAAATTAATTGCCCACAAATTTTTTCTCATAATATCTTTTGGTGCTAAATTTCTAAGAACATTCATGCCTCTTACTTTGCTCAACAAAAGCAGAAGAGGCCAGACATTACCAAAGCAAGTTTCTTGAAGACTTCATCTTGGCAAACCTAGAACAATTATTGCAATATTGATTTGAGTCTGTTATAGCTAATGTTTAAAAAACTGGTATTTCAAAGCTGTCTTTGTCAGCCATAGCATATTTTACAGCTATTAGAAATTAATAATTAGTGATACTGTTGCTAAAAATTAACCAAAGCCTTCCTCTCATTTTCATAAAGTACTGGTTTGCTGTCATCTTGAGAGACCTGTGCTGGGCACTGGTGAGGCCACACCTCGAGTGCTGTGTCCAGTTCTGGGCCCCTCAGCTCAGGAAGGACCTTGAGACTCTTGAGAGAGCCCAGAGGAGGCCCCGAGGCTGGAGAGGGGTTTGGAGCACAAACCCTGTGAGGAACCACTGAGGGAGCTGGGGGTGTTCAGCCTGGAGAAAAGGAGACTCAGAGGTGACCTTGTCACTGTCTACAGCTCCCTGAAAGGTGGCTGTGCTCAGGTGGGGGTTGGTCTCTTTCTCCAGGCAGCACTGACAGAACCAGAGGACACAGCCTTAAGCTGCAACAAGGGAAATACAGGCTGGATATCAGGGAAAAGCTTTTTTACAGAAAGGGTGATAAAATACTGGGATGGTCTGCCCGGGGAAGTGGCGGATTCACCATCCCTGGATGTGTTTGAGACAAGACTGGATGTGGAGCTCGGTGGCAGGGTTTAGTTGAGGTGTCAGGGTTGGGTTGGACTCGATGGTCTTGAAGGTCTCTTCCTACCCAGACATTCTGTGTTTCTGTGACCTCACTATTCTCAAACACCTTTACTGTGTAAATGGACAGTGGTGTGAGTGGTTATTCAGTGGGTGGTAAATATTCATTTACCAGAGGAGTTTGACTTTGTCTGAAACCCTAAGAGCAGGAATTTCCTGCAGCCTGTTGGTTTGAAGCCGTTTGCTCCGTGGTGCCAGCCTGGCTTTCTGAGCACTGCCGGGGCTCAGTGAGGGGTGCGGGGTGGTCACTGCAGGGTGGCCTCTGCAGCCCTGCCTGACCCTGCAGCCCAGAGCCACCCCAGGGCTCCTGCAGCACTGCTGGGCTCTCAGCACGCACAGGGAGCAGCCACTCCTGTGGTTGAACCTCGCACTGAAATGGCAAAAGCTCTCGCATAAAACACAGGCTGAGAGGGGAAATGCGTCTGCCAATGTGGAACTGCGGCAAGGAAAACCAGACCTTCAGAAAAGGGCTGAAACAACTTTTTTTTCTCAAGGTAGTCTGTAGTTTGCCTATTTCTTCTTAGAGCCCCAAGGGTTTGACAGTGCAGACCAGTGGTAGGATTATGGCATTGAAAATAAAAGTTGTGCAGTAATTTGCTTTCTCCCTGGGCTGACCTTGCTCTCAATGCTTATAGCAGAGGTGAACTTCGGGCTCTTCTCACCGAGGCTCCCAGCTGAGGTGGCTTAAACAGCTGACAGGGCAAATGATTGAGGCCACAGTGTCAGAAAAATGATCGAGGAGGGTAGGACTTGCTCACTGTGTGTGTGAGAAGCAACGTGGCATTTCCCTGACAGAGGCAGAGAACGGGACCTAAGGCTGTCAACGGTGTCACTTGGTTGACCTTGCTCGACCTGCAGTTTCCTTAAGATGGAGTTGTGCTGAATATGATTACATTTTCCTCCCCTTGTCCTAGTGTGCACAGAGTTGCTATACAGCATGCACAATCTTTGCTCAGTATTCTGTAGCACACAGTGTCACTGTAACTATTGGATCCCCAGTTACCCTGAATTACTTTTTATTTTAAAAAAATTTGTCCTCTGACACATCTTCTAATTAGACTAAAAATTGTGACCAACAGCATGTATTAAACATCTGTTTCTCTTTAAGTTTCCCTCTGGGCACCTACTTTGGTGCAGGTCGCCTTTTACTATGCTTGGCTACAAAGTTCTGTGAGATCTTTTTTTTTAACACTACTAGTTGCTGAACAGGCTTGCCAAATAAACAATCAACCTTGTCCTCCAGGGACCCACTACAGTAAATGTGTTACTTTTTAAGTTCTGCATGAACTTTGCTCTGACTGCTGTCTTGAGGACTTGAGGTTCACTTTTCTATAAATATCACTTGACTCATGAGCCATAAGAAAATACTAAATGAATTTTGTCTAGCATATGTAACTCAAAAACTAATGTGAATTTCATGTATCCAGTACAGGAAAACATTTCAATAAATTCCTGTAGTCCAAGTCTCATGGAAAATCATGGAAATCTGGAATTTAAAGCAATATATCTGGAGAAAGTGTCATTAGTTTACAAAACCTCTTCTGAGCTAACCATAATGTAAATTATTTATTATGATTTATTTGCTCAGCTTGAAAACCTTCCATCATGTTACTTTTTGAGCTCAACAAATCTAATATTTTGACTTTTAGGAATATCAGCTTATCTTCCTCGTTACATCATAGTACTTTTACAAAATCCCCTGCTTGTTATACCAAGTAATTGTTTCTATCAGCATTATCTTCTCCCTTTGTATCCATCATCTCTGAGAACATATATTGCTTTGCCAGCTCTGTTTTATGGTGTCTGCATCATATTAATAATGGCACAGATGGAAAAGTTCTGTGAGGTCACTCAGTACAATCCATTTCCTGATGCAATGTTGGGCTTTTATATATTTTCCAATATATGTAGCCTGATGGTAAAGGAGTCAAGTGACTGGAATTTCACAATCTCATTCAAGCCTTAATGCAGTATATTTTTTCATCTTTCTCCCCTTCTCCCTTCTTACATTTCTTGCAGTAGCTAAAAAGCCCTTCTTGACAGATAAGAAATTGCATAGGCTTATGAAATCTGTGGCACAGTGTCAAGCACATCATATTCTTAACAGCATTATTAATATGTTAACAGGTAGAAGCTTATTATTGTTCAGTGCTTTAAGTGTAAAATATCTCTTTTTTTTTTTTTAAATTCACCTTTGTAGTTTCCAGATAATTTGATTAACAGCTTTGGCTGATAACTTCTTAAATTGTGTTGTTTCACAGAGGCAAAATACAGTAGTTTGAAATTCTTTTGATTTTGATTCAGCAGCAGCACTCCCTTTGGCTTTTAGTATGTACAAAATCTAATTTGAATGATTTTTTTATCTGTGTAAAATAACTCTTTAATCTTGATTGCCTAATAACACTGACAGAAAACAAGGAAATGAAAAAGGTAGAGAATGTCAAAGCAACTGAAGCATTTGCTTGTTCCAATTCTAAGAAGTAACTTCCCTTATCTTGTCAGCAGGCATTGCATCAAAATAAGAGATTTTAACAATTTACTGACTGATGTAGCCACTTTCAGGCTTTTTACAGGCCAGCTGTTTAGAGTGGTGAAAATTGCCATAACAGAGATGGAATAAAGCAGGAGGTCAACTGCTCTGTTCAGGCAAGCCTATGCATTTGCTCTCTATCTTGCATCTCTCAATCTTCACCTCTGCTGGAGTGTTATACTGATTTTTCTACCCCAGCCATCTGATTTCCATATAAAATATATAACGATTAAAAAAATATTATTTAAAATGTTCCAAAACCATGAAAGGAAAAGGTCATAGAAGACTCAGAGGTGACCTTTTCAAACATGAAGAGACTTCTCTCCCTCTTGCAGAAGGGAACCGATTTGTTGACGTGATCCAGTGACCTGTTCACTTGGTTTTCTATCTCAAATGCTGAGGTGCTCCTCAGCCACTGCACTGTCACAGGGCAGGTGTCAGTGCCAGCCCCACGCTGCTCTCCTTGCTCAGGTGACACCAAAACTCTGACTGCTCTCTGCAACACTCCTCCCACTGCAGGCACCAGCTGGGACACACATCTCTGCTCTGCTCTGTGTGTGTGTGTCAGCTCTGGATCCCCATTTTTCTCTTTCTCTCCTATGTGTGTTTGATTTTTCATTTTGAGTATCCTGTGGAAGCTCTAATTCTTTAATAGAGAGTTGAAATAATATTAGTGTAAATATACTTTATAAATTCAAGTATTCAAATCAAAAGTACCACATCCACAGGCACGTGTTTCTGTTTAGAGGCAGTCTAATAATGTCAAAAGTGAAAGTAAATTGTGCTCTGGCAATGGTCCTCTCCCATGATACTGGCCAAATGACTTTATTTAAAATATTCTGGCTGTTTCTTCTCTCATGCTTCATTGAACTATGGGAGAAAAATTCTCTCCTACACAGTGTTTGCAGAGTAGCTAGTGGAAAAGGGCATCATTCTATTGTCTTCTGGAGTTTACATTTTCTTTGCAAATATAAATTAGGCAGCCTATACCTAGTGTACACAGAATTCCCTGGCAAAATTGCTTCTTAGAATGATCTTCCTAAACGTGCAGCTCAAATACACTGCAGAGAGCCAGTATTGGTACCTCACTCCCTACTTTGCACATTTACAAAGTACCCCTGAAAATGCAGGCCAGGACAAGCCAGGGGTTTAGTCTTGATTTGCAGTAGAAATTCTCCTTATATTAGAAATTCTGCCTGATAAGAATGTAAATAAAATTTTATTTTAATAGGGCTTCTCTATGAGCACATTGGCACAATGAAGTAATGTATTGTCAGTGTAAAAGTGTTAACATGATTGGACTGCTTCCTCTTTATCTTATTTAGGAACTAGCAAAACCTTTATCTCTAGAATCAGCTTTTTTACCAACATAGTGTTGTACCTACAGCAGACATGATGATAGTTATACTAGGTGACAATTTTAGGGCTTATTATAATTTGCAGAAGACACCTATTCAAACTATTTGAAATGTTAAGTATGTGTTACAGTTCCACGAGCACTTAAAGGTAATATAATCATGCCTCTGGAGGAAGCTTTTCTTTCCCTTCCACCTGTTTGAGCAGACTGTGAAATGAATCAGATGAGATGTTGCTGTGGCTTAAACTGGCATTATTCCCTGCACCCCAGTTTGGTTTGGACTCCATCAATTCCCTGTGTGGGTCATTTCAGAAGGGCACAAGGGAGAGGGCAAAGAGGAGAGGTGATGTGGAGTAGCTAAGCATGAAAGGGGCATCTTTTGCATCAGTAAAATTTCTGCCAGGTTAAACTACTTGCACAGCTTCATTTTACCAATGTTATGCTTGTACAATGTTCAGGGGATGACATGGGGCACAGGATTATATTTAGGAATCCTCCATGTTAGAATTTCTAATGCATCTCAAGTTTCACAGTGGTCAAAAGTTTTCAATGATCTTTCAATTGTTTGCATCTCTTTTTGCATATTTGTGAGACATCCTGTCACTCTTATTTATGTCACAAAAATTTTATTACTGCTTTGCCAACAAAATCTGCTCTAGGTGGTTGTTCTCAAATTTTAAAAATGAACTCTGCATAATTTAATAACTCATTGAGCACTACCATTACTTATGCTTTTCACGGGTTTTTTTTTAAGAAACAAGTTTTCTATCAGACTGGATCTGCTTTACTGGCTTAATTTTTCTGTGAAGTTAAAGCATTGATTACATCATCCCAGTCACTCAAAAGAGCTGGCTTCCTGAGTTTGTGTATTTGTCCTTCATTTGTTTTTTGTACCTTGCACCAACATCAATTTCAACTTTCTTTTTTATTCTTGTGTTTACTTTTTTGGGACAGAAAGAGTTCCTGCTAATCCTTTTGTGTGGGAACACTAGCAGGACAATAAAATCAGTCAGTGATACTGAGATGCTATTTTATACCCTGTAGGAACTCTGCAACTACTGAAAATATCAGGTTCTAAATTAAGATCCATTCAAATCTTGTGTCTTCTGATACTGAAGATAAATGCAAGGTGGATAAAGAAAGGAAGGAAGGAAGAGGACCATTGTTATGCACTGCATACCACAGGTTGCAAGTTTTACACGTCAGGCCACAAGGTGTTTATCTGGGGGCTGAAACGTGGCCTTGCCCATGAGTTACAGTGAGAGTGGCTCAACACATTCACAGGTGTGTCTGAGAAAAGCAGTGAGGAGTACAAGGTTATTTTAAAAATAAAAGGCCAGGTGTACTGTCTTCCAGTGTGATAGCTGCCACTTTGTGTTGTCTTTTACCAGCAGCTCCTGTTGATCTTCTGCAATATTTCTGGAGGGTGCTATAGCTATTTTGAGGTTGAAATATTTGGGTACTTTTGAAGCATGGCTGCATCTATTGGTATCCAAGTGCATCATTGCTTAGCTATGATCAGCAATGAAAGGGGCTTCAGTCTCAGTGGGGAGACAGGGAGGGAATTCGAGTTTATAAAGACAAAGCTCCCTAATGTGCTTAGGGGATAGAGGAAAGGAGATTTGGAGGAAAATCATGGGAATGGGTTTGGTAGCTGGGCTGCAGAGCCTTGGCATGGAGAGGGTTGCTATGGCTACTGGCACTCCAGCAGCCAGGTGTTGGAACTGGCAAAGGGAAATGGAGCTGCTGCCTTCAAAGTTGTGACACTTGCTATGCTTCTGCTCTTTCTTTAAAGGTTGTTAACTGTCATTTTTCACCCAAAATTGGCTCTTTCGGTAAGGTTTTGTGTGGGATTTAGATACTCCAATGCCTTCTGTGTGAATTCCTAATTTGATGTATCTGGCTTTTTGCTTTGGGTTTTTCTTGGAAGGGTTAGAATATAAGAGGAGAGTGAAAGAAGAGAGGGATTTTATTGCAGGGTTTATCCTTTTCTTGCCTATGTTTTGTTTCTGAAACAGTACATGTAGTGTTTGTTTTTATTTAAAGACTAAATATCCCACTGTTTAATCCAAATTAATATGACACAGGCTTGTATTTTGATATCCAACATACTGAATTAAATATTAATTGTTTTTGGGAGCCAAAAATTATAAATAAGTGGTTTTTAAAAATGTCTGATAGCCCACTCTGTATCAATGCTCATGTAAATACTGGGTCAGCTTCTGATGGACCTACCAGATAGCTTCAAGATTACTGTAATACACTGCATTGAGTCTGATGCTGACTGAAAACCTTTCAAGTGTTCCACGTTGTGAAATAAGTAATTTCTTGCAATTACCCTGGAAGCGGCAGTTTTGTTCACAAACAGAATTTTTCTAAAGTTTGGTGAAAGATGTATATAAAAACAATTGTAATTCTCACAGTTGATGCATGATCTACAGTGGCCTTACACATGAATGCTTAGTGATTATTTGAGTGACATGCTTTATTTAAAGATTATAATGCCCTTTCTTAAGTGCAATGTATTGAAATCCTTGCTCATAGTGAGAGAAAGAAAAAGGAAACAGTCTTCCAGTTAATAAGTAAAAATGTGACTGCTAAATGCAACAAATGGAGCTGATGATTTGTCTTGTGTCAGTTCCATTTTGTTCAAATAAAATTATTGTTGAGAACTATTTTTCTTGATGAATATTGTGAAATTTTTACAAAGAAATGAAAAAAAATTGAAAAAAATTATATATCCAGGTTATATATGTATAACCTGGGTATGACATACACGTGTGAGTTTACATGTGTGTAAATGTAAAACATTTTAGAATCCAAGAAAGATAGAACAGTCCATGTATTCTACCTTTGTGCCTACTGTCCATTCCATAAGTTAGACCACCTGTGGTAATGTTCCAGAGGTCTGGAAATATTCCTTCAGAGGTGTGTTCTGTTCTCCTCCAGTTATCATTGTTCAGGAAAATACCATAGAGACCACAGGAATGCTCAGGATTTTTTGCCCAGTGCCTGAATGCAGTAACTCTGCAGTCAAAAACTCTCAGTAAATGCGTAACAGACTGCAAAGTTCTGTGTGTGATAGTAATGACTATATGATAGTAATTATGATAGTAATTCTAATTTGTAGCCTATGTACAATGGATCTAAAAAGACAGATTATTTCTAGGTACTTGTGGTGTTTTGAAATAAAAAAAATCCCCAAGACACTGTAGAAAGGATTTTATTATCTAGTCTTGTAACTGCGGTTTCAACAATTTGGGTTTGTACGTAATTTCCATTACAAAATTCCTTAGTACATTAAAGTAATAAACTGGTAGGTACAGTGAAAATGCAGGTGTTAAAAACAACTAAAAAGCCCAAAGAAACCCGTGCCAGGCAGGATTTGGAACTGTGTTGAGGTTTTTCATGTGTTTGCACATGCATAACTAAAGATGTTCTTCTTAGGGTTCAACTGAAATTGCTGACGCGGTCAGATCACTGTTTTATCTTCAGGCAATAGTTGGGTTTAAAATGCATCTCCTCTATTATTTTCTCTCTGTGATGTCAAGAGAAAATAATCATCATGGTAACATCAACTAAGTAGTGCTTCTGCAATGGCACTGAAGTCCAGTATAGGATTCACCCACAGCATTTGAGCAGGAGGAGCTGTGCAGGCACCATCCCTTCAGAAAGCACGAGAGTCTAAGTCATTGCTCAGGCTAGTGAAAAATTGAATAAGAACATTCATTTTCTTTACTAAATGTGTCCTTCTGTACATGTTTGGTCTGAGATTTTTGTCAGTATACCTATATCCTGGGAAAAGTAGTAGTAACTGAACCTTAAATCCCTTGCAAAGCCAGTATATAGTACAGTTTATTTTTTCTCTACAAAGTTCTTGGTGGAAATGACAAAAATAAAAGTTCCACATCAGAATTATCCTTATAAATATCTCGCTGGCTTTTGTCAAGCAATGCTGTCATCCTCTCTTATCTTTTTATTGATACTTTGCAAAATACCCTCTTTCTCTCTTAACCACACAAAACTGGAGAAATTACTCAAAAAAATCCCTATCTTGCACAAGGGTTTTATATTCCTCCTTTGTAATGTTTTGAAGTGCTAGTACAGAAATTCTTGCAGGGTTATATTCCATTGGTATTATGGAAGTGTGGCTGTCTACAACACAGTGGGAGAGGGTTCTGTGAGGAGAGTGATGTGGATGGGGGAGAGCGGGTGGGAAACAGCTCAGCTCTCCAGGCATCAGGACAGAGCACAGGCTCCTCCTTTGCTCCTGGTTTCTTCTGCATGTACCCCAAGAGGAACTCCTGCTAAAATGCTTATTTTGTAATCCTTAGTTCACTTTGCCCCTTGCAGGTTACAATTTTGTTGCTGATCCTATTCCAGAGACTTCATTACTCTGAAATTCTTTTATTTCTTTCAATCCCACCTTGACTTCTTTATGTTGGTGTATTGCATCAACTACAAGTAATGTGTGACCACATAACTAAAGAATGGATCCTTATTTTGCTGGGAATTCTGAGTAATGGGAGCTCCCACGATTGCCTGTGTTATGTAAAAATAATTCTACATATATGAGCAGACACCAAGGTCAATTTTAGCTCAAGCCACAATAACCGAAGAATGCATGAAATAAACAGTGTTAGAGTATAACTGAAAAGCACTGCTTAAATTAAAATAATGAGATTTTTTTTTGTTGTTTATCAAGTAAAATTGCATTTAGATGTAAAATCACGCACCAACACCAATGAATTTGAGTTACAAATAGCACTTTTAGTGTACCTGGGAAAACTCCTTTTTCTGAATTTGGCAAAACTGCATGAATATGTGTGACTTGACCCTCTTCACTTCTCTGCATCTTTTTCATCAGCTTGTCACCTGTAGCTCATGCATCTTCTGTAACCATGGGTTTGACAGGTTTTGTCCTAGTGGTGCATGCAGCTTTCCCAAAAGTTTCTTTCTTATTTATAGCTGCAGTCCATCAGTGCCTGTGCAAAAGCATATAAACAGTATTTCTGCATATGTATTTTCAATGCTCTTTATTATTTCATGCAAATGCTCAACTTCCCTAATTTGCTTCACATGGCATGTTTTCAATAAATTAACAACTAGGATGTATGTAAATTAATTTTAGCTCATAGTAAGTAGAGTTCAAAGGACTGGGTGGGATCTCTGAATTCTTTCCAAATTAATCCTTGCCTCCTCTGATAGGCAAAATCGATTGTTACCCAGTCATGCAACATATATTCTATACAAAGTTAGGCAGTCATGTACAATGATTAACTAATAATGGGTTGGACAGCCAGCTCATGTCAGTTAACTCTAGTGCACTGAAGTTAGATCTGTGCACAGTTTTATGTAGTTAATTTATGGTCATGAGAGAGACTGAAGGTGTTATGAAATTGTGCATCATTCAGAATCTGGGGTTATTAAAAGTATATAGCTGTAATAATTTCTGACATTTTATCAGTTTTTGAAAACTTAAAAGAAATTTAATTGAGGATGTATATAGCCCCTCCTAAAATGTAAACATCCTTTGATTCACTTTTTTTTGTATCAAAGCAACAGCTGCTTAAAGACAGAATCTTATGGCAACTAGGCAAGACCTTCTAGCATGATGTAACTAAATTATCAGTCTGTTTAATTAATGCCACATATCCTCTGCTAGAATCAAAATATCGATAGGATTCAGTTAAAAAACCTGCACTTAATTTGCCATATCTTGCTAGCTGGTATTTTTCTGTCCTTTTAAGGGACTGCTGAAGTGATTTACTATGGGTGTCTTTTTTCTCATCAATGTTAGAGATTTTTTTGGTGAAACCTGGAATTTATTATTCAAATTGTAATTTGTTGATTGCAGCAGATTAATCTTTCTCAGGTTAGAGAAATACAATTCTGCTTTGTGCAGTGTAACAGTGAAATTGCCAACATCTGGTAAGAAGCTCTGAGGGAGTTATTTCCATTTTCCTCAGATCTTTATAGGGGTCTCTCCAATTCCTCTTCACTGACTTTCTTATTTATTGCTGTATCCTGCTTCCAGACTAGGGCAATATCATCATACATTTTAAATTGATGATATCCAAATGGTTTTGCCCTCTTTGAAAATGTGATTTCTGTGTTGGTTCCTGAATGTGCTGGAGAGAGCAGGCTATCTCACCTAGCTTTAATATGAGCTTCTGCTCACACTTTGTCCTATGATCCTCCTGTTTTCCAAGTGCTTACATGGCGGATAAAGAAATTTCCTACATTTGTCATAAAGGCTGAAAAGTCTCCAATAGAATGGGTCTCTTGTTCATTACAAAAGCCTTTGGAATAAGTTAATTAGAGCAGTTCAGCATAGGATGTTATTGCAACACATACAGTACAGAAATGACATAATACATATCAGTCACACAACCTTTTACCTGTCCCTGTACGTCAGTGAAATGCTGAAAGCAAAGCCTGCAGCCTGTGGCTTTGAACAAGGTTTTGTGCTTTATACCCGCCTCAATCCATGTTTTATAAATAGGTTTCCCTCTCCATGTGTGCATCAGACCAGCGTGGTGTCCCCGTGCCTGTCCCTGAGCTGTGCTCCCAGCACTGCCAGGCTTTGCTGTCTGGGCTCTGTCCAAATTATCAATGCTGAGCCTTGTGTGGGCCCCTGAGAAGCTCATTCTGGCTCTGGCTGAACACTCAGTTGGTTCAAAACCAGCTGAAAGATGACTTGATTTCAGTTGGTTTGGGATGCACCTCTTGAGCATACTGAAGGATTTATGCATTTGTATCTGTTGTACAAACTGCACATACAATTTTTTTCTTCTTGTGGGAGTGTTTAACTCTTAGATGTAAATTATGGAAGAAAATAAAATCACATAATTTCAGTTCATCTTGCAAACCTGACTTTCTGTTAGGACTCTTGGTTTGGTGATTAACATTATGAAAAAGAATGATATTTGACATATGGGCCACCAGCTGCTTTAGTTAAAGAATGATCTGTGTGAAATAGTCAGGAGCCTTTGGTGAAATACACTGACGTATCTGGTACTCTTACTGATAGATACAATAGGGTTTAATTAGCAGAACTTGAATTTTACAATCAGTGTTTTCTTTCTTGAGTAATTTACATCTGAATCTAAGTTGACTCCAAGCACTGAAAGATGTGTTTTTTTAAGAAAGAAGCTGTGTGTTTGGCTTCAGTACTTTCTCAGATACGAAAGGTGATGCTAGTGAACACAAGCAGTCATCCTCCAGACTAAAAAATCTTTCTCTTGGATGTTATGATTTCCTGAGCTTCACAGAAAGTGGCCTGCTGTAATCACTGCAAATACCAAAGCACTGCCTCTGTGCTGTGCCGTGAGTCCTGAGCAGGACGGTAACTCCTCTGAGTGTCAGGGCTGTGTACAAGGACAGGAGAGCTTTGCAGCTATGGTGCAGGGGCAGAAGGCTCATCAAGGCATGCTTAGATGTGCTTAACTAGAATCTGGAATCAGATGCTCTGTAGCAAGTAAAACCTGCAAGAAAACCAAGATTTTGAAGGAGTTCAGTTTTTTAAATAAGCTGAGACGCCTTATTTACGAATATTCAGATTTTTGCCATTGTGAGAGAGGCTCCATGTCATGTTTCCTCACAAATTGTTGACTGATTCTTTTTTTCCAAGAAATACTGGCTTAAGAAGAGTGATTATTATGCACAGTAGGTATAAATGAATTATTTATCAAACATGTTTCTGTTCTCAGTGAAACCACTCTTGATCTGCTTTTCTAAGTGCTTTATTTTAGTAGTCATTTGCACACAAAGCAAGTCTTAAGTAAATGTTTATCTATCACCTTTTGTATGAAAAATGAAATATTACAAAAAGAATTGATCATGCTGTTTTCATTATGTGCTTCTATTTTTTAATAAAAAACTGTATTGTCAAAACTTCCAGAACCAAAGAAGTAAAATCAGGCATGGGAACAGATCTGTTTAAAAAAAAAACCAAAACAAAAACCCAGTGTTAAAAAATTTGTCCAGATGATGGATGGGTAGCAGCAGTTGCTTTTGGGTCATCCAGATTGCACTGAAGCATCCTGGCCAGTTTTTGCCTGCTCCTAGGTGGAAACCTTTCTGCCTCCCATACTGGAACTTTTTCATTCTTTATAAAAAAATAGCTAAGAAATACTTGGTGCTGGGACTGTCATCCCAACTGATTTCCCTGCTCACTGACTGTTAGCTGTTCAGAGGCACAAAATGCTCTTGTCAGAAATTTTGAAAGGCTTCAGTTTTTCTTCGCTTGGAATGAAAATAAGTTTTTGCTGCTACATTCATGATGAAATATTTTGAAGGCATAAAAACAGTCCTTAGTGAATAATCACACCATTTCATAAAGCTTACATTGACAAATAATTCTTAGAGTACACCACTAAAGTAGTATTTTAATCCTGGAACAAGTCATTAGAATTTCAGCTTTTTAGGGAATCATGGAATCATACTCATTTAGGTTGGAGAAGACCTCTCAGATCATCAAGTCCAACTATTAATGCAGCACTGCCTGAATTGTCTGGTGTGTCAATCTCAGGCTTTTTATATGGAAGCAATTAAAATAATGCCATAGGCACTAAAGGAGATGATTGAAGGCATTGGGCAAATAGAGTTTCATGTGTAAGAATTTCCCTAGGATGGATAAATAAAAATGGGTTTCCTGTCCTCAGATTAGCTCAGGCAAGGAGTCTGCTGTATTTCTGCTGAGGGTGCACACCTCTGCTGGTGGATTTGTGACAGAATTAGTTTTGGTGTATTTCTAGGTAGATCAGATGAGAATCAAGGGGATCAGGTAGGAAGGGCAATAAGTGAAACATCAAAAGCATTTTAGCACATTATTCAATTTAACAGCCATGAAGAAGTCACTCCTCACTCTACTGTTCTTTTTTACTGAATTTCAGAGTCTGAAGAATAAAATACATGGGGGTTCTATGGGGGTAAAAGGAGAAAAGCATGGGTTTAGTTCCTTAAGATAAATGCATTCTGAGTGGATACTACTTTATTTAAGCAAGTAAGGTGTAAGTTAATCCTCTAGAGATCAGCAGAGACCAAGACTGAGCTATGGATGTTAAGTCAAGGGGAAAAGGTTCATAGTGAAGCTTTGGTTTTAGTGTAATCAAAAAAAATTATCATGATCATAGGGGCTGCACAGCCCTTTTAGGAACGAATGAATATAAACCTTTAGGTCTACAAAGAAAAATTTAAACCTATCACTTTTCTCTGAATAATTCTAAATTACAGAGACAAATGTGATCTTTGTGCTGTCAGCTCATTCACTTCCACACAAACGAGTGCCCTTGGTGCTGTTTGGATGCACTGCTTGTGTTAAGGCAAGACAAAAACTCTGCTTTAGAGGAGGAAAGGCGAGGCTGTTCCACCACCTCTGTCCCATCTGCCCCTGGGGAGCCTCAGGGGACAGGGGTTTCTCTCAGAAGCCTGGGGCTGGGCCAGAGATTGGTGCTGGGGGGTCAGAGCCCAGCAGCCAGAAGTGGAGGGCTCTCACATGTGGGCATGTCCTTTAACAGAGGGAATTAAAACTAACCTTTGCCTTACAAAAAAGTGAGTAGCCCACAGGTCAGAAGATAGTACCAGAGAACTGCTTAGATTTCAATTCGAGGTGTTACATGGTGCCTTAAAAGATAAAAGCTACCAGAAAAAACATTTAGAGCTACACTAATTAACCCCTGCTGGGATTTGTAGTTCTACTAAACAGCAATGTAAAAAACCCCAACCAACCAACCATCGAAAAAATCCCAACAAATGAAAACTCCCACATTCTAGAAAACTGTCAGCTGCTAAACATACATGAAGGGATTGTTTAGCCAGGCTTTTTCACAAGCTGTCAGGCTGTAATGGGGAATTTGGGAAAGACAGATAACCTTTCCTATGCAAAGTTGATTTTGACTATGAACTTTAATAAAACAATTTGCCTCCTGGGCATTTTCAGATTGTGCAAAATCTCTTTTCAGGTAAAGTACTTACTCGATATGCACAGACACATGCAGTGATCTCTGAGACAGCATGAGTTAACTGCAGACAGGGACACCGTTTTTAAAGCACAGCATGATGTCGTTATTTTCCTATACAATCACATTAATAAAACCAGACATTATGAGAAGAATATCTCTGTTGCTGTGAGTTGTAAAGAAAAACGTAAGGAATTACTTCAGCGAGGGGAGAAAGGAAGCATCCCATTTGATTGGTTGTGAAGGAGCAATGGGTTTCTGGGCCCGAGACATGTACATGTCATGCAAGGGGGAATGAGGTGCAGTCAAGTGCTGTGATCTGTGAACCAGTCAGGACAAGGAATGAGCATGAAAGGCCTTTTTTTCCCGTGCAGCATGATACCGCAGTTGCGATGCAAATGGTGATTTGTAAAGTGACTGCTGCAGGAAGTGACAAATGGCAGCGCTGTGTTGTCAGGGGCTTCGTTAGCAGGTACGTGTGTGTCAGCTGCAGGAAAAGGATCAGAGTTCCGTGTTCTAATAGGGAAGACCTCCAAGAACTGTCAGCTGACTTCTGATAGCTGCAAGAAGACAATTAAACTAAATCGGGGACACTGTTGGGAAGTTTAAAAAGTTGACGTTATGCGCTGTTAAAAAAAATTCAAGAGGAACTTGACACCAGTTGAAATCTGAACAGCAACATGACTTGGAGAGAGCAAAAGTTACAGGCTTAGGTAGGCATTCAAAAAGAAGTTTGTAGCATCTCTAGGGAGTAAAACTACATGGGTGTCTGCATGTCAGCAACTCACCTGCAATCTTTTCCTTAAAAGAATGTTGAATTTTTTGCATCATCTTCACCCCAAGAAGCATTTTTCCCTGTTGTAAAAATAATTGCCATGAATCACGTGCACATGCAAATAGGAGCACACTGCAAGATAAAATCAGGTTTTTCCATGATAAAAGGAAAACTTGAAAAAAAAGAAGACTTATTGCCAAGAAAGTTTACACGTCCAGAAAAATAGAACAGTCGTGGGCATTTTAGAATGTTGCAAAGCTAAACCCTGTCTGACTTGTGAGTCCGTGTGGATTGAGGTGGTCTGGACTGAGACTGCTCCCTTCTGCCCTCTCCGGGTGGGGATGTCTGAAGGCCAGGTGTTCGTTCTTCTTGGAGGGAGGAAAATGACATTGTCTCTTGCACACGTGAAGTGGTGAATGTAATTTGGAGTTGTTAGTGGGTATGGAAAAAGGCTTTGTGGTCTGTCTTTTGTCCCTGCACAGCATTTGTTGCAGTCTTTGTTAAAATGAAATTTCTTTCCCCTGTGTAGCTCTGTAAATGTGAAAACACCAAGAGAGTTCAAGTAATTTACTAAACGACTGCAGGCTGAAATAAGAAGTTTCACTTTTGCCAGACAGGAACACCTAATAACACTGAAGAAACTGTTTTCACCAAGGGTCAAAAATGATAATGAACTTTTTCTCCCACTATCTCTGGAAATCTTATAACTTAACACAGATGCAATGCCTGGACATTTTCCCAGAAAGGCTCAAATAAAATTATTTATTACCAATAAAAACAACATAATGTTATTTCCCTGCTGCTGTTAAATTTAGGGTTGATGGGATGAATAAAGTCAGGGCAATAGAAACTTCCTATACCAAGATGCAAATTGAAGGAAGTGTTAATTCCAAACTAGACTGAATATTTATTGGTCTAAGAAAATTATTTAACTATTATAATACACAATAATCTGAAACAGGACAACTTAAATATTTACATTCAGGAGGCTACTTTGGAAGGGAGACTTTACCACCTATAAATGTAGCTTAAATCCATCAAAGGATTTTAACACCACAGAGTGCATCTTAAAAGGAGAACTGGTTGTTTACTGGACTCAATTCCAAGAGCTGAATGTATGACAACAGTAATAAAAAGAAGAGAGATTGGAATCATCAAAAAAACCCCTGTTTCATTCCATCTGTACCATTTGTGTTGTGGATCTTTCTGTGCTTTTTTTAGTTTTTACCTATTTCTTGATGTGCTATTTCCAGCCAACTTTTTTCACCTTTTCCTTAAATGCAAAGGATTTTTCTTGATAGTAGAGAGCTTCTGCAATAGTTACACTGGAATGCTGGATGGTTTATTCAGCTTCATAGCTGTGAGGAAGGTAGGCACATGTAATTTTATCTTGCTGTGTCAATAGGTTGAGTAATATAAAATATTAATATCTATTCCAAGAGGTTCTTCATTTTTTCTCATTATTAGATACACTTGTGTAGATGCCTACAAATGTCTAGGAGTTGGTATTCATTCCTGTACAGACATGCATTAAAATTTCTGAAATCAGGGCATCCTTGTTGCAAGGAAATAAGCACTTCCTAACATCACCTTTTGCAGGGTACACAGAGAGATATGTTTTCCTGTGTTTATTCTGAAACTGATGAATACTTGCAATTTGCTATAAATATTTGTGGAAAGCAGAAGGAGTTTCAAGCAATTAGAACAAAACAAAGCTTAGTTATATTTCCCACCTTTTTCCTCTACTATTTGAGATTTGCTTTGAAGTGTGTCAGTCTTTGAGACATCCAGAGAGGAAAAGCCTTTGTAAATCTGCTGGTCAGCTTAACTGGAGTCACCAGATATCCAGCTTAGAACCACAGAGGGTTTCTGACTCACAATACTGAGTGCACTAAAGATGACAGCATGCACATTCATAAAGTGGTGTATGTTCCAAAACCAAATTCAAATAAATTCTTTATTTTACTCTTTCAGTAGTGCAAGATACATTTTCTAATAGCTGGTTATCAGAAGAAATTTTCTCACTGAACTCCATTAATAGCATTACTGTAAGCATTTAACAATAGCTTTGGTTGGGCATTATAAATGAGTGCAAACACCCTCTTTGGCTCATAGTGAACAGCACAGTGAAACTTGAGCTGGTTCTGCTGTGGGCTTTCCTTTCCAAAGGACTCGGTGAAGGAGCACCTCTGTGGCTGCATTCTATAGCATTTCTTATGCATAAGCACAAAGCAAAAACTGACTTTTCAGGAAAGCACAGATTCACTTAGCTCTGTTCTTTGCAGAAGCTCAGTGAGCACAACCTGGAGTCTTTGTTTCAGTTGCTCATGAGCCCTGCTTCTTTCAGCTAAGCCCTTCCTCAAATCCAGATTTACTGCATTCAACTCCCTCACCCCCTGTCTTGTTTTCCAAAATCATATAGAAGGTTTGTGATTCCTCCTTTAACTTAAACTTTCATTGTAGCAACACCCACGATGAACTGAGGAAGCACATTCCTACCTGTTACACTGGTTTAACAGCTTGTCTTGCCTGAACTGCTATTGATTTCAAAGCAGGATGTGGGTTGCTATAGCAATCCTGTACTTGAACATTCAAAGGAGAATACCACTAAACCCATCACTTTATAATTTCTACAAACTTAAGTTCTTAGGCTAAAACTTTTCTAATATATGTTTTAAATTGCGTTTCCAGTGATGATTTGTAAAATTAGGTGGTTGGGCATTTTGTGCCTGTGCCTGACCCAAGATGCTTTCTCCCCCGACCAGATTGCTCATAACAAAGAGTAAAAGGATCAATTTCATGCATGTAGTCTCAGGGCAAACTTGTCACTCGTGGAATAACAATCTGACACGGGTGACAGTACTCACACCAGCTGCTTGACATCCAGGCAGGTGCAGGAGCCCCAGGAAATGTCACACCATCAGATGCAGCTTCAGAGAGCACAACTGGCTCAAAAGCTTTTAGGCACAGCCATCACCCCGGGCCATGGCTTGTCGACACCCCAGGCCACGTCAGCCCCTTGCTTGAAACCATTGCTGAGCTGTCACTTTAATAGATGAGTAGCCACTTTGTTTTGATCAGCATTGTCAGGGCTTATTTCAAAAGTGATTCTGATTCCATCGTGCAGCCTAGCCCAGACAAAGTCAATTGGTACAATTTCAAGGTGAATTTATTCATTCTTTATAAAAGTTCTATGCACGCATATATCAAGACGGTTGAATAAATTGAAATAAATAGACTTGGAGCTGCACAGTGTCCTGGTAATTGAAATAGTTTCCCCTCAGTGTATTTGTAGCAATAATGCTACCTTTATGAAGACTGGACTGTCTACAGATGGGAAAGTGTGGAATTATCATATTGATGACATATTTGGAAAGTGGAATTGGCCCTAATATGTTGAAAAGGATAACTGAAAGTTGCCTTTGCCTTCATGAAAACCTACCATCATATGATGCTTTATAATTAATTCCTTCTTCCAGCTTTAACTTTTCCTTTGTTTTTAATGCAGATGTTAACTTTGAGAATGGAGAATCTAATTGGTAATATATGAAAAGTTGATTTCTCCAAAACACGCTGTACGAACAGCCTGTTTTCTACAATCTAAGGATAGGAGAAAACAAGTGGAAGAGGTCAAACCTGTACTGTTTTGATTTTCTTCTTGTTTGGTTGCGGTATTTATTGGTAGATGAGATTAGAATAAGTGTTGCAATATCAAATGTCCATGAGCTCTAGTCATCTCCTTTGTTTCATTAAAAAAAAACACCCAAACAAACAACCCTTTCAAATGTTGAAAATATTTTCCATTATTCAGAAAAGAACCTAAGGTGAAAAAAGGGCATAAAAATGTTCTTGCTTTTCTACAGGGAGCAAAGTGAATAGAAGTAAGGGAAACAGAAGGCATCAATTAGAAAGCAACAGTTCATTACTCAGGTGGCTTTTCAAAGTTGGCAAGTACATCAGCTATCAGAACTGCAATTCTGATGTGAGTCTCTTTTCCAAGTGTTCTCAGCAGACGTTGCCAGGGCAATGGAGGGTTTGGAAACTTTTCAAAGGAGGAGTTACTGATGTTTCTTAATTCTGCTTCCAAAGCAAAGCCCCCCAAAACCCAGGGTAATTATCATGGGCATAAGAGATGAAGACATTCATTCTTTCCTTCTTGGGCTGCTCTGTTGTCGCCAAGAGCTGTAATGGTGACAAGCTTCCTCCTTGGGATGGGGATCTGTTCCCCTGTGTCCTGGTAGGTGGGAACTGGGAGTATCACCTTGCCTACAGGGCAGAGAGCTGCATGGGGATTTATCCTTTGCTCTCCCCAGGAGGAAGGGGTGTGGGACTGGGCCAGCTGTAGCTGCTGCTGCACAAGCTCTCTGTTCTTGTAGCTGAGATTCAGATCAAGTTTGAGTCATTTGAATGCACAGTGGAGAAGACCCTCCTGAACCAGTGGGAGAGCACGGAAAAGGCATGGGAAGAGCAGGGATCTCCAACAGAGGCCTAGGGAAGGGAAATGGAGAAGGAAATCAAAAACTGGCAGCATGGGATAGGAGGCAGTGATGCAAGGGGTGCTTAGTAAGCTACTTAACTGGGTCAGGGAAGAAAACAAAGCTCTTAAATGTATTTTGATTTTTTGCTCTTACTTTTTATTCTCGCTCATCTTCATACAGTCTTTATTACCATGTTAAGAAGGAGCACAGGAATGATTGAGTGATGAGGTGGAATTGTCAAGATGGGGAATTAAAATAATGGAACTCCCAAGTTTTCTACAGAAGTTGGGATATAAAGAACTTTTTGAAATGTCAGCTCCAAAAGTCCACTTGTTTTTATTTCTTTTTGAATCATAACATTTGAAGGTCAAGAAAAGATTTCTGACCTAATAACCTTGCAAAGTAAGTTTCGTTCTAGAGCAACATTTTATTGATCATTTTAGTATCTCCTTAAAAACTGAGTTTTTAGAGTGGCATCAGCTCCTTAACTGGAACAAACTGTGCTGTGCAATAGGAGAGAAGTATATTTTTGACTTTGGGAGATTCATCTTTTTCCCAAATATTTATTAGTAGGTGGCAGGACAATATAGCATTGAGCTGTATGCAAAGATAACTGAGATTTGAAATATGAATCTTTTATCTGAGTGAAAGATGAAGATGACAGTTGTAATCTCTTCAGTCTCATAATTTACTTGAATTTTGGACAAGTCTGAAGTGACTGAAGTCTCTATGCAAGGCTTACTCATTTGAAAAGCGTTATACACAAATGGGAAATCTGAAAGTTTTAGTCCATCCTTATCTATAACTTGTACAGCTCAAGGGAACTGATCTACTTTTGGAATGTAAAGGAAAAATTGTGGAGTAGCTGCAGGAAATTTACTGTAATTTGTTTCTTATTTATATCACTTCTATATGGTGAGCTATACTTACTAAATTGCACAGCTCCCAAGAGGCCACAAGCAGCATCCATGGCAAGCTTGGGTTTAACACATTCTGTAACATGTTCTTACATGAGAACAGTGCAATTAATGTATGGATCCACAACATTTGCATATTTAAATTCATTGGGTTAGTGTATCTTGGGAGGTATAAATGAAATAGTTCACTGGTAATTCATTCCAAACTTGCAGGAAACCCAGGGCATGCACCAAACTTCAATTCCAGGGAAATATTTTGCATCTCAAGTATAAAAGGTGAAAGATTTTTCCAAATTATACAAGGCCTCAGCTTGTGACATTGATTTGATTCTTTTCCTCTACTGATTAATTCTCTTAGCTGCAACCCATAATAGTTAGGAAACTACTTCTGAGGCCCCTGGAATGTCTGTCAATACTTCTTTATAAAACACTGTAAAACAAGGTCAGTTGTCACCATTCATTCATGGAACACTGCAATTTCATTCTCTTCATTATAGCTAATCTGGATTTACTTGGGATTATAATCAGCCTTTATAAATGCCTAAGTATTTCACCAAAGATTAAACAGATCTTTCAGAAGTTTAATTTCCCTATCAAAAATGTAATCATTTTGATCCCTGAAAAGTAAGAAAGCAAGATATGTACAGGAAGCAAGATGTATACAGGATTTATGAATTTGAAAAAATGGTTCAAAAAATTAAAAGAAAAAAAAATCAAAAACATTGAGAGATGTTTAATTTAATTGATTTTTTTCCTAGTTCTCTCTACAAACCTCAGCAAAGACTGAAAAAGCTTCAAGATATGTTCATGGAGATATTTTTGAATTTTATGTAGCAGTTTCTATGTTATGATTTGATGGTAAATTCATCTGTTTGCCTGAGGACACCTGAAAAGTAATGATATGATAAACTCTGCTCCTTTGATTGCTGGATATGCTTAGGCAGCTCTCCTGGGCTGGCAACACTGCTAAATGTGTGGGTTCGTGGTGTGGAAGTGAAATGAATTGTTAAAATAATACTGTACCTCAAAAGGGTGTTTGAAAACAATTCTGATGCTTTCCTTCTGCTTAACTCCAGATCTGTTGGAAGCCTTTTGGGAACTTTGCAGTATTGACTTTTGTAATTGTTTTATTATTTCTTTAATCAGCCATCAGCAAGAATTAGAAAAACCTCATCTAGGCAATAGTGAACAAAAATACAAGGAAGGTGCCTATTAGTAATACACAAAATTCAACAAATTTTATATAATAACCTGAGCAATCAGATAATTTTTAAAGCTAGTTGAAGAGAGAAATTAAATAGATGCATTTATTCAACCATGACCATTCTGAGTTCCATGTCCACTGGAGTGTCAGTCCTGACACATTATTAAAAAGATCAGATTAAAATAGGAAGAAATTTAGCTAATGAAACTGCAGGGAAAAAATTCTGTAATGTAATTGCTTGTTACAGTTTTCAGCCTCCTGTCTGCCACCTGCCATGCTCTAGTAAACTGTATTTTATGAAAGACCATTATATAATAACTTTTTATATTGTAACAAGATTATGTTTTCTTGCATTGACATTCAAGCACAAACATTTATAATTAACTCTGGGAATATGCCTAAGCTGTACCTCGTTATGAGTGATATAGCTGTTTTCAGAATGTGTACTGTACCATTGCCCTTTTTAGCTGTATTCTTGGCATGAATAAATGTAAATTTTGTAACAGTGTACAGACAACAAAGAAATCAAAAGAATGAGAAGATATGAAAGAGGATTTGCCAGAACTTTGGTTTCATAATTGAGAATTTATAATCAATTAATTTTCTCTATGATATAGTCCTTGTGAACAGGTGATTATAAAAATAATGCCATTTACTGGTCCTATACACTGCACTGTAAAAGGGTGTCTTGACTTTTCTTGTTATTTTTGACTGTAGCTGTTCTGCCTTACCAAGGGGTGAGTGGTTCTGGAGATCCTGCACATGGCCCCCTATGCCTTGACACTTATTAAGAGACTGATGATTTGAGTAGTTTTCTCACCAATGTATTGCTGCCAAAACCATGGTACTTGTGAAACAAAGTTCTTGTTGAAAAATTCAAGGAACTAACTGATATCTAAAGCTGTTTGTTTGGTTTGAAATTGCCATTGTGAAAATTAGGTTATAAACTCATTATTTAAACTTGCCACAATACTATCAGGACACAAAATTCTGGAGTCAGCTGGCCAGCTCCAAGGCCAAGTGTGAGCCAGCTGATAATTGTGTGAGAGCTCTTGAGGAATTTCTCACAATTTTTTTCTACGTAGGCAGCGTGGTTCAGTGAAGTACAACTAATCCAGTCACCGACACTACAGTGGTGTGTGGGACCAAAGGTGACCTGCAAAAATAAATATTATGTGAAGTGGGACCTGGTTTCGAGGGAAAAAGTCTGCTTTTCTTTCCAGAGCTGTGAGGGGATGTCCTTCTCCGAGCAAAATGTCCTTCCTTCAGCACATTGCCTGTTTGAAGCTTTTTCTCTGGTGCTAAAGGTCTCTGGCACTGTGGTTTTTTAACATCATCATTATCCAACTTCTGGGTTTCATAGATCTCCCAATCAAAACATTCCTGTATCAGGTACTGCATAGATACTTTATAGGGACAACTAACTCAACTAACTAGGCTGATGTTTTATAATTGTGCCTTTACATGATGCAGTTCTGTGGAGGGTGTTTTT
>VZTR01006860.1:25285-45843 GCA_013400775.1 Chaetops frenatus | reverse complement strand
TTTTTTTTAATTGATGAAACCATTTGAAACTTGTTAAATGCATCCTGTTACTACCAGTATGGAAGGGAGGAAGCAGCTCTGTCAGGCTACAGTGAAAGCAGTTGATGCCCCATCACTTATCTCATGAGACCATTGCTCAATGCTTGAACCCTGCTGTGGCAACATCACAGCTTTTAAAGCAATGACTCAAAGGAAGGTGGTCCTACTCTGAGGAAAAGTGAATTTTTAGTGGGAATGGGGGCAGAAGGAGGCCTAGGAGATAGGAGAACTGCTTGAGGGCAGTAAACAATAGATGATTAGTGTTAGATGTTCTTTTCATTATTACTGGCACAAAGCAGTGGGCCAAAATTAGTCATCATAGCTATATCCTTGACTGGCTTTAAGGTGAAAGATTATGAAACTTGAAATGTTGACACTTTCCATAGGAAAAAAAAAATAATTTTTTGACTAGATCTATCTGTATTGCTTCCCCAGCAAACACACCCTTCAGTAGCACAGCAGTGCATATTTGTGAGGCAGGTACTCCTCCCCATAGGTGGAATACCTGAGTGTTGCTGTTAACCACCAAGTATTATATGGCCATGTGTCTGAGCAGCTTGGGTTTTTTTAATACTGTATCTTGCAACATTGTAATATTGCATTGTTAAAAGAATTCCACAATACTTAGTCGAATTATAGCTACATGAAATGAAAATGTAGTGGAGATTCACTGCAGGAGCAGTTTAGGCGGATATTTTTACATTGAAATGTAAATTTCTTTGATGTAATCTTACATTGTTGTAGAAATAAAACTAAACTTTAGATATTTTTGGATACTACATCGTTCACGAGAGAAAAAAAATACTCTAGTTCAAGGCTTGGTATGATTAATTCTGTATGTTGAGAGCAAAATGGTGCATTTCTCCTTTTACAGGAAAAACAAATGACCATCAATTCCAGCACTGACTTCTGATTACAATTTGTCCTCTTTGTTTATTTCACAATTAGTGTACATAGATTAATAATTACAATTCCTGAACCTGATAATTTATGCATTAGTATTTAGCCCTTGTCATGTCTTTAATTTTTGCAATTAATTGTTTTAATAATGGAAAGGTTAATTGCACTATTCATCAGAACTGCTTGCTGTGAAACGATAGACAAATAAGAATCTCCAAAGATAAAGGGCAAGCTGAGTGCTCTGAGCTGTCATTCCAGCAAGGGAAGCTCACTGAAATAGCCCTGCACCTTCACTCAGTTGCTGAGACCTTGGCCATGTAAACTCATTCCATTCAGAGTAAAAGAGCTGTTCCAAATCCCAGGTCATTAAAAAGCCCCAAACAAACAATGTGCTCCTGAACAACACGAGATGTTCTTGTGTCTGCATCGTGGCATGGTGCACAGACACACTCTGCTCTTCAGCTTGCTCTGGATGCTGGTGAAAACACATGTACAACGTCTTTCCAGGCTTCTCAGCATCCCTGTCAGGCCCTGAGTGCTGTTTATATCCTGATTAATTCTTTGTACTACAAGGCCAAATTGTGTTGCTGCCTGAACCTGTCAGCCACGTGCTGCTCAGTCATTAGACCTGGGATAAAGTAAATGCATAATTAGTGTATACATGTGGTTATACAAAGTGCTTAATGATCCCTTATTCTTAAATAGGAATCAAATATGCAGGTTTTGGTAACTGCAAAAATGTCCACACTGGGATTTAAGTCCATTTTGATTTATTGAAATATTTGCAGAGGAGTTGATTCATTGAGTGTTGGCCCTGCCATACTGTGGTGTGAAGTTTTTGTCTTTTTACACATATGTAGTAAAGTCAGGAATAATGTGTGCTTAAAGGAGAAAACAAGTTGTAATTCTGGAGCCTCTTTGAGATGTTTTAACACTGCTCTCTGGTTATGTTCAATCATGCTAATGACAAACTTTCTGTGTTAGAAAATAAACATAAATACCTACTAATTTTTGCTAGACCACAGCCCTTTAACTTCCCTTCTTAAAGCTGTGTTTTGTAAGGCTTCATGTAATTGCAACAGGACTGCAGAGATCCTTTCCTTGTCATGGCTGTAATTAAGGGTTTCTCCATGAAAACACTTTTGGTGAAATCTTGTTCCATTGACATCAACATACGTTTTTTAATGTATTTTTCTGGGCATGAAAATTATATCTGTTTTTTATAATTGCACACTTGTTTGATTTCTCTTTTCTCAGTCCAAACTCAAGTGCTTGACTGCCATTTGCAGCTGACCAGCAATTTTTATTCCAACCACAACACTTACTCTAAGAAAAGGAATCAAATGCTTTTATTAGACAGCCTTCTGAATTCCAATGCAAATACTTTTTACAAATTGTGCATGTGTGTACATATATATATTTAATATATACTACTGTAGATTTTTCTTTCCAATTTTTTCACAGTTTTTTATTCTTCCTGTGACCTCACAGAAGCTGATATTCAACACCAAGGACTTTGAGAAATGCAGGACTCTCTTCAGTCCCCCTTTCATCTGTATGTGATGAAGAATGTAGGTTCCTTTGCTCTTGATGGGTAGTGGTGGAGAAGTTCTCAAGTGTGCACTGGGAGGTCACAAAGCAGAAGGGGCAGGAGGCTGCTCTGGGCTGCAGCTCCATCCCATGCAAAGCTCACACTGCTGGGCAAGGGTCCTCTTCCCACAGCAGCCTCTGGAGAGGTGCAGGGCTGTGCTGTGTCTGAGTCTCTGTCACTGTGCAGGGACAGGTGGGTGATGGCACAGCCTTCCCCAGGGATGGCCCCACCCAGCTGAGCCAGATGGTCCCTGCACCCTCTCAGAGGAAGCAAACCATGACAGTTTTGTTACATCTCCACCAATCCTATGAGTTACTGGTTTATTGTTGGGTTTGGTTATAAACCTGGCAATGAGCTCAGCCTGCTAAGAGTGACCCTCTCTGATGGCCTGATTGTGGTCTTTGAAGAAAAACCATTGGCTTTGTGTGTGCTGGAAGTGAAGCCAGGGATGCTCTCACTGACAGGGGGGGAGCTGTTCTGGAAGGCCCAGGTGTTTCTTCAGTCCAGGCTGTTCCAGGGGTGATGTGGGCTCAGGCCTTGCTCTGCAGCACCTGTGTGGTCCTTTCCAGGCAGGGCTGTCCTGGCTTTCCTTGGTAAGCTCTGAGGTGTGGGTTTTGCAGAGGTTTATCTCAGCAGTCACTGGTGCCCAGCTCTGGTCCAGCCTGGCTTCCTCTCCAGAAATGTCAATATTGCCCATTTTGGAGCAGAATTACTTGAGTAACTGGAATTACTTGCCTGCACATTGCTGGAATTACATGTTCTGTTATGGAATAGTGAGAAAAATGTTCTTTTGGGTCATTCTTGATCTTGTCTCTTATGAATTTTGGTGAAGGCATAGTTGTTATCCTAATTAAAGAACACAAGTAGCAGAAATGAATTTAACACCTATTTTCCAAAGAGAAATACTACTGTTTTTCTTTCATCTAGAGATAAGCCATTTTCTATGACAATGATTTTTTTGCTACATCTATAAGCTTCCTTTAAAGGCACCCAATGAAAAGCTTAACTCCACTTAAAAATAAAGCTTGCATTAAATATTTCTGACTGAAATGCTGTTTATAACAGCACACTGCTCATTATGCTTGCTTTTTCCCTCTGATGCAGTATGCTTACAGATCATATGTCAGAAATTGAACTTTCTGATATTTATTAATACTTTTAAGTGATAAGCAAAAATTACATCTTGGAAAACATAATAACTACTTGTATATAGCTACTGATCTCCACCACAAATATGGATTATAAGCACCAAACGGAATGTTTTGTACTTTGGCTGTGCTGGTGCTGAAGGCATCAGTTAAATTAGAATCCTTTGATATGTTAATTATTTATTGTTGTAAATTATGCATCCTCTAAAATCAAAGAGACACATAACCTATAATTTATTATTCATTTAACATGAGAATTTGTCTTCATATAACAATTTCTCTGTTAGATATGGAGTTCTGATTTTAAATAAAACCTTTTAATGTGGGCTGCAGTTAAAACATAAAAGAGGTTGAGGTTTTCCTGAACCTGTAAAATATTCTCTAAGACAGTTTAACCCTTACACAACTTCTTTACAAAGTTTCTGAGTTCACTGGGTAATGAACAGTTATGGATTCTTTAGACATTGGCTAAAAGTGACTGGGGTTTCACTTGTATATGTTAAAAGATTGGTAGGTGAAAGTGGATTTTGTCAGTGCAAGAGCTCTGAAGAGCAGCTACATATGTTTTCACATACAACAAATTTTGCAAATCATACTTAATTTTGATTTTGAGGAGGAAGCCGTGAAGTTCTTGGACTGTGTCTGACTTGCTCTTTGCATTTGTTTTATTCAGTTTGAAAGTTTAGAACAAAATTATGGGTTTTGCATTCCAGACAAACTAAAACAACAGATCTGCACTGCATGATTAGAACCCAGGGATATTTGTATAGAAAAATTGTAAGCTTTCCCAAACCACCATTTCATGTCTTCGTTTCCCTCTTTGTGCTCTGTGCATTCTGTTTCTGTTGGAGCAGGGTATAAAGTAAAAGCTGTCTTGATTGCTAAGATCTTGGAATTTCTTAGAAACTTCTGTTCCAGAAGAGAATAAGAGTGGGTAGGAGAGAGATGGTTTTATTTCTGGCTAGGAAATGGCTATGCATATGTCACATTCATGTACATAATATGTACTGAACACACTGTAAAGTCTCGGGGTCAGCAGACAAGAGAGGGGTCATATTCAGTTCTTATTTCTAATGGTTTGTCAGGGAAAAAAAAAACAACACAAAATATTGTAAAATATTTTAGCAGTCTGAGTTTTAGTATGAATAAAAAAGCATGAATGTAAATTCCATATAATAAAGGTAATGGTTATGTTCTTTAAGTTTTTTAGAAGAGTTACTTTGATCTTCTTATGACATTAAATACCTGGGGAAATTTCAGTCTTGTTACTACACTTAGAGCTGGTAGAATATTTGTGGTGAAATATTTGCAATTTCTCTATACAGAAGTGTTTACATCTAATGTAAAATCTTCACAGTTTCTGTGTAAGAACTGATTTTGGGTGAGTACCCAATTCAGCAAGTATGTCACATTCTCCTTTATCAGGAGAATTTCCTCCTTTCCTCCTTCGAGTTATAACAAAACTGTAGCAAAGAGAGGGAGGTAAAGACAAATGCTAAATTCACTATGGGCAACTCATGTAATCTGATTAGATTAAAATTAATTGGGATGAAGAATGTGAGATGAAGGAAAAGTCCCCGTACTATGTCTAAGCATTTAAATGTATTTTTGTGCCATTATTCTGGGCAAAAACAGTGGATAAAAACATCAGCATTTTTGAGTATCTACTGAAGAGCCCTTCCACAGCTGAGGAGGTCTCTTCTTTTTTGTTAAGCATGCAAGACTCATGTGCACATTTCTAAATAAAAAAGAAGGAACTTTTTATTAATGAGTTCCACTGACAATGGGCAACACAGCCTCTGCCAGATTAAGAAAAAAAGAAACATAAGATGATAACAGTAGAGTTCTTGTACAAATCCTGCATTCCATGTAGTTTCATCTCTATGATGAAGCAATGCTTTTTTTGTCCTCTGTCATAAAACTCTTTAAAGCTGCTTATATGCACACTGATTTTGTTGAAGAGAAAAACCATCCAAACTAAGGCAGAGTTTTTCAATAGTTCTTGCAAACTCAGCGGGGAAGCCAAGGTCTGTCAGCTCTGTTCTGCATGTGAAATATTTTGAATAGCTCCTGAGCACAGCTGATGTTTCTAAGGCTTCCTTAAGGAAAGGTCAATGCAAACTACAAGAAGCTGTGGGCAGTAAGTCAAAATGAGAGAAAAAATTATCTTCTCCCATTTTTGGTTATGTTAACAAGCTCAGCTCTCCAGTGCTTATAATGGCCAGTGTCAAATAACTATATAGCAACCATCCTGTAGAGATAATGCAAGGGTTTATATACATAACTGCAAGCTCTCTGTATATGTATACACCCAAGTTTTGGTAATAGTTGCCTGGTTCTATTCTTTTGTTTCAATTAGCAATTGCTTTTTTCTCTCCCTTCAGCAAGTTTTCCTGCTAGCTGACCTTAATAACAAGCTTAATTTTTGGGTACTAAAAAAATCTTTTTAAATGCACTTCTCTGTGAAATGTGAACTGATGTGTGTTAGCAGCTTCTAGTGTTGGCTTTGGTTAATTGCTATTAAGACAACTGTTTAACATTGGTACATTTGCAGCATTTTGCTTTGTTGAACTCTGATGTCCCTGAATATAATGATGGAAAAATAAATCCCTGTCATCAAATTATTTTTTTCTTATAACTTCATATAACAAAAGGTAATAATGTTATCTCATAATCTACTATATTCTGTGTAATATAGATCTTTATAATGTTAAACCTTCATATTTATTCTATCCATCATATTTATTCCATCTTGCTGCTGGCATTCCTATTAATGCTTCACTTAGCAAGGCAGAAATAGCACTTCTGATCTTTATAGTGCTAGAAAAAGAGTGAAACAACTCTTTGTGCACAAATCACAAGAAAGCATAACTTATCTGTTATAGAGCAGGGAGATTAAATACATGGCCATAAACTCCTTGCAATCATGGTGACTGAGTAGAGGCTTCTTCTGATTGCTTTAATAAATCCTTTAAGTATGCTTTCAATCTCTCAGTGATTCCTGACAAAGCTTGTATGCTCTTGTTGGGCATCTGCCTGCATCTAAAGTTCCAGTTATGAATATTTCATGTGGCTTATCACTGCACTTGTGTCACTGGTTCAGGAGATGCTGGTGTGCCATTTGTCAGAGCCTCTTAATGCTGTACTAGGCAGAAAAGGGGAGGGATGGATATAGGGTTTGGTAATCTACTCTTTCATTTCCTTTTATAGAAGATATAAAAAATAATGATTGTGAATGATTGATGAGGTGATTATATTTCACAGATTTTGAGATCTCAGTCCATTAGTAAAATCATTTTAAGGACTTGTTTTATCTTTCTGTGTGGAGGGACGAGGTCAATGGTATTGCAATGGCATGGTGCTGAAATGGGATACAGGAAAATCTGCTGTACCTGTAACTGCCTGGGTCCTCTCCTGGGATAGGAAACTAAAGCTGAACACACGAGTGTCCTTGTGACAACAGTTGTGTTTGCATTTACCTATTTTCTTTTTGGTTATTCACAGATATTTAGACACCTAAAGCTATTTAGACCCCATTTGTGAGAATACAACACATGATCCCCACATTGTCCCATCTGGAATGGCAAGCTCACTTCCATGCCTACTGAACATGTGCCCACCTCCTTTCAAGCACTCCTGTGCTTTCTGTGTCAGTGTTAGGTACAAATGAATAATGAATTAAAATGGAATTTGTTTTGGTATCCATTTGGGATGTCTTTTCAGGAATGCTTCATCTGAAGGAGCTTATAGCTGGGATTTCTTTCAGAACAACATATTTTAAGTCATTGCTAGTGAATATAGAATGCAAATTTTGGACTCCCAAGTGAGACTGTTTTCAAAACTACCTTGGTGGGTTAAATCTCTGGGAATGACATGATTATGTATTTTTTTTTCTGGTATAGACCCTGCAGTATCTGTCTGTAAAATAGTTCCATTTGTGGCTCTTAACCAAGTGGTTTGGGTTCAAGAAATTTGGTAAATAAACCAATAAACGTTGAAGCAGAATATGGAACTAAACAGTGTAATGACATGCAAATAGAGAAGGAACTACTGTAGGAAAAGTGCTAATGTGTCAGGCTACAAGACTGAATTGGGTTCAACAGTTCAATGGGAGCATTACCTGACTCTTTACATTTGATGCTGTCATTACATTGGTTGATGTCTATTTTGAGCACATGTAGATAGCAGATCTGGGCAATTATACATTAAATCAAAGTACCACTCACTTTCAGGTTTTTCTTTTTGCCTGTCATTATTTGTCTTGGTAGAAAACAGTGTCAAGAAGAAAGCAGATTTGAGATTTCATGAACTTGTAAAAGAGATGATGACTCTTTTGGAAATGAGAGCTAAAACAGGCCTGCACCTTTTCAGTGCCTTAGAGAATCTCACTTGCAGAGTTGTCAGTGACTGCATTAGTTCCTCAAGGTCTGTGTTTAATGACCCTTCTTCCTTTAACCTGAACCACTTTCTTCACTGCAGTTTCATTTATTGAGGCATTTATTCAGAATGTGTTCATTACTTATTTTCATAGATTGAGTGCATTCAAATATTAAGAATTAATTCACATAAATAAGTATTTAGCTTCCTATACTTTCTGTGTTCTCAAAAATGAGATATTACTATATGAAAAGCCGATGGAAAATTGTGTTTTTTAATTTGACTGTGGTTTCAACAGCTGAGATAGCACTTAGATGAACAAGAATAGTTACACATATCTTAGGAAAATGAAATTTATGTTTCCTTCCTGCAAAAATTAAAGAAGGTGTATTAGTACTTGAATAATACCACATGTATCTAAAGATTTTGGTGAATATCATCAAATCACTGAAGATATTTGGGTGAATACAGGATTATGAAAATGATACTTTCTGATTTTCACAATGGAATTTCATGTCTGGCATAACATATAAGATAAATAAAAAAGTGTATAGGTTCCAGAGATTTCTGCTCATAAAAGCTAACAATAATGCTAGCTGAAATCTCATGATTTTTCAAGAAACTGACAATATAGATAAAAATTATTTTTTTTATAATTACATTTTATTTAATGTGAAATACATTGGCTTATAAAAGGTATAAACTATTTAGTAAGACGATATTGGAGGGTTCAGTGTTTGAGTAGTATTAGCTGGTTTTCTTGTTTGGTTTTGTTTTGATTTAGTTTTAATTTTTTTTTCCCTATTAGCAGTTTAAAATTCAACAGGCAATCACGTAAGAAGTTTCACATGTTTAGATCCTTTGAAATGTAACTCTTGAAATGGATACATTCAAAAATTATTGAAGTCAGTTACTTATCAAGACAATTAATGGCATAAAATCATAACCATTAAACTGCATTCAGTTAAAAGCCCTTGAAGTTGGTTGTTATCTCAAATTTTTTATGTAATTTCACGACCAGTTCTAAATCCACAATTAAAGGTTTGATGTGTCTTCTCAACCAAAAACTGATTGGGGCCTAAACCTAAACCTCGAGGATGTTAATAAAGCAAGACAATTGGTTTTGCTTTGTGTTTGTGGTGGCTCAGGTGAGGGAGGGAGGGCTGGCAGCAGCCCCACTGTGCAGGGGCTCTGCTGTGTCTGGGGTCTGCTCTGGGACAGCTCTGCCCTGGCAGCACACACAGAGGGCTCCCCACAGCCAAGCCTTTATTGCTTGGGATGAGACCTGTTCTTCCCCATTCTCACAGAAAAATCTTCCCTGCTGTATTTTCTCATCCTGCTTTCTTGGGATTTCTGCTCAGCCCAGGATTCCCACAAGTCTGTCTGATTTTCTTCCCACACTCTTTCCTGGGGTGTTCCACACATTTGGGGACTGTCCTCTTCATCCCCAGGCCCCCTTTCCTTCCAGTCAGGCTGATCAGTTCATGTTCTTTGATCCCTCCAGCTGGCAACTTTCAGACTGATTTCTTTATAACTGAACCTAGGATTCTTCACTGGGATATTGATAGCTCCAATACAGAGCTGTTATTATTTATTTCCTGCTACTAATAAATTAAGCTTTAATTACTGCACCAAAGTTGGTTGTGGGGGTCAAAATGTAATTGAAAGTGCATTTTTAGGGGTGTTATATTTTAGAGGCAATGAATTCTGAATTTAATATGTTGTACTTGAAATTTTAACAGCTGGATGAATGTGCATATTTTGTAATACCCATGAACATTCTCCAAAGAGAAACACATCAGTTCTGAGGTATCCAAGTATATATGTAAATGTTACTCGGCTTAAATGTTTTTCTTAATATTTTGTGTATTAGTTACCTTTTTGACAGATGTTGATAGGGCTTTGGTAAGTGAATGCAAGATAGAAGCAACCTAAACTCTTTTTTGGCTTTTTAAAAATATAATACGCACATATAAGGAGAATGAAACTCCATGACAATGTACTAGACAATAACTTCCCAAGTATTTCCTTAACACAAGAGCATCCATGGAGTGATTTAGAATACTGCCACTACTAACAATAACAAAAACCCCAAAAGGTCTCATTCATTATTTTATTGTACAATTCACAATACTTGAGGTCATGTAATCAAAGTCCTTGGGTTGGGTAAGGGAACACTTGAGATCTGTACTGGCATGGCTGGAAAGATTTGAAGTTATAAATATTAAAAGCTCCAGAAGTCAACAGAAAGAAAAGAAGTGAGCCTAATATTTGTATTCTCAAATTTGTTTTGGCATTATAGAAATCCACCTTCTCTGTTTGATAGGTCACCATAGGTAGGGGGTTAGGACAGCTATTTTGGTATCAACTCTCTCCTCTTTGTTTCTCCTAGAAAGAAAACACTCAGGCCAATGTAACTTTGTAGTGGTTTTACAGGTTACTTTGAGATCTGGAAATACCTCACAATATGCAGTGAGACAGGTCTTTTTTTGCCCACTGAACCCTTGCTCCTTACTTTGTGACTTGAACTTGGTTTAGGTCTGATTTTTATTATATGTCTAGTAAAGAAAATCCAAGTCAACCAATACTACTACTAATAATAGTGGACAATTATTTCTCTAATGTTTTAATTGTAAATTCAATAATATTTTGGTGCTATTATCCTAACTGAAACATACTCTTGCCTTAATTAGGGATTCAATAAAGGAGAGATTCAGAATAGAGCTTTTGGAAGAAATAGTTTATTTTGTTACTGGTTTGACTCAACTCTAATAGTAAGTTTAAACAACTGGGGACCAGAAATAAAGTTTCTTTGATATTGAAATTTGGGATTGGCTCAGGGAAAAAATGTTGGAAATAATGGAAGAGCTAACATAATTAGGAATTGTGAAATATTTTCCAACAATAATCTCCTGCTGAGCCATGGAGAGCCAGCCTTGTGGGGTGGCCAGCAGAAGGAGTGTGGGCTTGGCTGCTGTGGGGTAACTGAGGGAGGGCACTTGTGCCTTCAGCTGCCACCACTGAATCCTCTGTGGGAGCACGTGGTGAAATCAACTGCTTGGGCAGCTTGGGGTTGGCTCCTCTTCCTGCTTTCAGCCCTGGTGTGTCCCAGCTCAGTGGCTGCACTCCACTGTCTGCCAGAGCAGCACTTCCCTGGAGGGCAAAGCAGGCTTTGAGCCAACAATTAGAGCTGCACAGGAGAGAGAGATCCTGCTGAACTACTGTAGGTGCTCTACTTTGAAAGATTCTTGTCTAACTTGAAATTATTTTATGCATGAATTTAAAGAAATGCAACAACTCATATTCACTTTTACAACTTAAAGTAGCTTATGTTAAATGTACATAATACTGGAAAGATTCAATTCAATTTTACAGTAGTAACGAGTATACAGCAGTGAATTCTTGCATGCAGTAAAAGGGTTCCTTTGATTTTTAAAAAAATAATATATTGGTAGCTAATGTATCATTTCCCCAAATAAAGTTAGCAGTTATTGTCTAGGCTTTCTTTTATGAAAGCTGACTCCTGTTAGCCACCCCTGCAGAATGGCTTGTGGGGGACTGAACAGAAAACCAAACTAATGCAGACATTTTTTCAGTCTCATAAAATGATTAAAGTTGATGTAAAAGGACTCATTAAAATTGAAAACATTAGGATCATTAAAAAGCCATTAAATCACCTCACTCCTCTGATATATTTAACAATAACCATATTTGGTTTCTGTTTTAAAGTCACAGACTGCCATCTTTTGTCTCTAATTGTTGGCAGTCACCCACCATGCTGCAGGAGGACAGGTTCATGATGAATTTATTCTTTTAAAGTCTTCTTTTAGGTTAATTCTTCAGCCTTTGCAGCTCCTGCTGCTGCAGACTCTTTGGCCAAATTCTTAAACTCAAACATAAACAGCTGCACAAGTGGTTGCCTTCTTGAATACTAATATTCAGGGCTAATTAAAATAACTCACTCTGAATTCTACTATTACCTTAATAGATCATATTTAATTCCAAGTGCTTTGCTTACAAATGACATCAGTATTTGCTGCAAAAGCTAAAGCAGATTCTTTGAAGAATACTTCAGCTCCTATGAAAAATCCCAAAATTTTCCTTAACCCTACATAGCAATGGAAGTCTCAGACCATGGTGAAAAAAATACACCTTTATCACAGTTCTTGTTTGATGTTGGTCCTTTTGACTCATACATTTTTAAAGATTGACTTTAAATGTATCTACTGTCCCATGGAGTTCATGGAAGCTATTCAAGTACCTAATGAGCAAGCATTTTTTTAGAGGTTTTATGTGGTTAACTAGACCTTTCAGAAGGCCCCTTTATCTTTACGAAAAGGCTCTTAATTTCAGCAAACAGGAGTAAAAATAAAATCATTTATGGTTCTTTACTCAAAGGAGGCTACTAGTACTTCTTAGAAAAAATGCTGCAAATGGATAGTAAATAAATATTTTGGAAAGATTGTGCTCAAATTACTGATGGAGCTGGTAGACATGCTGAGAGGAACAAAGGCAAGTTTTTTTATAAACATTTTGCGAGTAATTTGTACCTCAGTTGTTAATTCTAAAAGGCATATCTTCAGGAAACAAGGGTGACTCAAGAAAAAATGAGAGGAGTTTCACAAAATATTCTCTGACAAGAGCCCTCAGGAAAACTAATGTTTATTGTCCTCATGTAATTTAGAAAGCCATCAATAAACCCACACATTCCAGCAGTATCTCTAGTTTCCCTCCCCCAGTAAATGCACTGCCCTGAGTTGTTTGTTAGTAAATCCAGGAGCAGGTTTCAATCCACAGTTATTGTTCTAGTGGGCATGGCAGGGAACCACGCTGCACAGTTGGTGACTGGCTGTAAAAGGATGAATTGACACCCAGCCCCACCTTACCCAAAAATTAAAGGTTCATAAGAACAACATTCCCCTAGTGGTTCATATGCACTGTGCATCTTGGGCTTTAGGAACAAGACAGGTGATAAAATTTCTCATTTTTCATAACAACTTGACAGATACTAAAGCCCATTCTGTGTCTAATCCCTTAATTCTTAAGAGCACAATATTTTTATATCTATTTAATATTTATTGCACTCGTGCTGTGTATTAGTGCTTTCTTGTATAGTACAGTTTCCATCTTACCAACTTTAATCACTGCTATTTAGACACTGCGTCCACAGTTTTTTGCTTTGTGACTGTTAAAACCTCAAAACTGATCAATCCTATGAAAACTAACTAATTCTTTGGAACCATACATCATGGACTGAACTTTATACTCTGAATGTTTTTCTGAACGTTTCTCTGACAAATATTTCCAAGAAAAAGAATGGTGGATGTGGTTGTGTTTTAAATTCCAGAATTTAGTGCAAGTGAGGTGCTTGTCTATGATAGCTGTAGGGACAAATAACAGTTCTCAGAAAAGAGTGTAGATGTTGGATCAATCAGCAAACAGCTGTTAGCTGCAGTTTTCCATCTAAATATCTCTATGTGCATATTCCAAAGTGTATATTTGGAAATCCAAGGGTAATTTAGAGGCTACAACTTTAGTATTTAATGGTAGAAAGGAATGTTTTCAGTTTTGAAAGGGAATGTGCCAGGGGGAGCTGCATTTGGGGAATACTTGATGGGAGGTCTGCTTCTCATGTTCTGTAATGAAAGTTGTAGATTTTTAGTAGAGATTTATTCTTTTATGTGCTCTATTCAGCGTGATCCTAATAGGACATAGAGCATAGCTCCTGGGTGCTTCTCTAAGATTCCTCAAATTTTTTAAAAATCTAGATGCAAAAATACAATATGAGACTCATTGTTAATGGTGAGTTCTATAAGATTTCAGCCATTTAAAGCAGGGCAGTAGAGCTCAGATCTCACATTTGGGGACTGTACCAGATGATGTATCAAACATGGAGGTAGTCCCTGGCAGTTTTCTGTATTATCTGGTTTACTTTCTATAAAACAGCCCACTATTGTTTTTTCTTCTTGATATTACACCTGTGCATAATTTTTCTCTTATCTTCCTGCAGATCACTTGGCTTGACATGTAAATTTGCAGTGATATAGGAAGAAAACTGCCACAGGTAAGTGCTTCTTAAAACAAAAGCTACATGTCAATCACTTCCTTCCAGGAAATCAAATGGACTTTTTTTGTCTAGTGTTGCTATAGTGAGGATTCGTGGTGTCCTACTGATAAGGCTGTCATTTCACTCTGAAATGCTTCTGGCTGGAGCTGTGGTTAAAACATGATTCATTAGAATATTGAAAAAAAATATTAATACCACTTCTTTCATATGCTTGCATTTTCTAGTCACTGAAGGGTGTAGTAGTTAATGTACCAATTAACTGAATGCCAGCTGCTGGTTGGGCTTGTGTTAACATCACAGGACAAATTCTCTCCTAGATGTCATTGTCCTTGTGACTGCACTGCTCAGAACTGGGATGGCCTGAGGCTAAACCCATGTTCAGCAAGAGGAATTCTCAGGCATTCAAATCTGGGATTTGCAGGGGCAGAAATTAAACCAGAATACAAGAGAGGATTGTAGAGCTGAACCTGTCCGATCAGTGCTCACATGTGTCCTTTTTTAAAGCTACTGATGTTTTAAAATCTAAGAATGAGTGAGTTAAAAGTGCTGGTGTGGTGACACCCTGGTAACATTCACATTGTCTGAGTCAAAGCTGCCTGTGGAAAAGACAGGTAACTTATGGAGACTGAATTTTATGGAAATTAAACTACTAAAAAGAAGCATGGTGACATAGAGAAAGCCTGGTTGAATCTCCTTTCAGCTGGTGACCCAGGAATTTAAAGCCATGCAGTCTTGTAGAGTTTGGAGAAGGATTCTTCTTCAGAGAGCAATCAGCAAATGCTGTGCTTTGTTTTAAATCCTTTTCCATCTATACAGAAATACTCTGGTTTTGCTTGGCAAATTGTCTGTTTTTCCTGTGGATTTTATTTATAGCACATTGGAATAATCCATAATCTTTTGTCAGTTACTGTTGCGGTGTAGCATTGGAGTATAAAGTTCAAGATTGAGAAGAAAGCCAGAGCAGCATTGCTGCAAAAGAGTTTTGCTCTCCTCCATTCTGCAGAATAGTCCCTGGGCCTCATCATTAATGGTGTTTGTTATAATAAATTAGAGAGAAAAAGAGAGATCAGAGTGTCTTTGCACTGGGCATGTTAGTTGTACATATGACTGATAAGGCTAATGGACTAGTTTTTTTACAAGACAGCCACATGAAAAATTGATGTGCTTTGTAACAATTGACATTAAGCACTTCTTCTGCCCTTTGTGAAAATTAAAGTAGCTGCTTTTTCTGTGCCCAGCACAATGCAAGATGGGCAGATTAAAACATTTATTTTTTTGCTAACTTGTGCCAGCATACTGGAAGAATAGATGCAGGATCATAAATGACATAGTCATAAAGGTGAGGTCCTAATTTACTTCCCAGTTTTATTTCAGCTTACTTTTCCATTGCTGGGAGGCATAAAAGTTACTGAGTTATACTACATTCACCTCACGCTGGTCTCCTATCAAACAGAATATCAGTGGAACACCTCCACAGAGCTCTCTACATGAAATTGTCCTTTTGTATGTCTCATAATCGGCTGCAATGTGACCAAGCATCTGGCGGTGACAAGCAGATGTCTTTGATTTATTGGCTAATATCACTGCTTGTTAGTGGATGGTTGAGCAGGAGACTAAAAGAGCATAAAATCAGAGAGAATAAATTATGAAGGCAGCGAACTGTGGCATTATAAACTCCTCCTTGTCACATCTGTGACATCTCCTAGGAAATGGGCAATGAGAGAGACATCCCCTCTTCAAAGACAGTGGCCACTGTCTAATGATTTTGAATAAAATAAAAAACCCAAACAAAAAGCCCATATCCACCAATATCTTGCCTAAAGGGGTGGTTTTCTCCTGCTTAAACAGTCTGCTTCAAAACAGTTGATCTGCTGGGAAATGGAGTTGATTAGCACCTAATTCAGAAGTTTGGGGAACCTGAACGATGCTGGGGGTAAGAAGGATCTCTCTGCTGCAAATGGAGATGGTTTTCTTTAAATTCTGTCTAAAAACTGGCTCAGAGCCCACCCCCAAAAATACAGGTTCCAGGTTCTGCTTCTCACTTTCAACATTATTAGTCTTGTAAAGAGGAGAATATGCCTGATCCCTGTTGTGCAGGATGGTTCCTTGTCCCAGGAAATGCGTGGATAAGATGGGAATCAGCTTTGCAGGATGTGGTGTGCTCTTTTGCTCACAGCATGTAGGTAACTGAGACATTTAGGTCTGTTCTGCATTGCAGGTTCTTTGTGGGCTTGACAGGAGGACTGTACTGGGGTAGCTGTGCACATACACAGCAAAAGTCTCAAAACTAAAGAGTCCCCAGCATTCTTAAATGCCCTTGCCATTGTTTATCTGCTTCAAATAGCAAGTAGGTACCAAATGAAACAATGTGTGTGACTGAACACAGTGTCTCTGACAGTCCCTCGGGGCAGCAATGCAATAGATCTCAGCTGTTATTCATTGCTGACAATTATTTTGAACTGCAGAGCAGTGATAATTGTGACTACTCACGATGTCAAATAAACATTATGTGTATGTTTATTCAATAAATCAATTTGAAGTATAAAAGGAAGCAGGTACTTACTATTTCACTCCTGTTCAGTGCTGAGATGTTAAACTGACTAATGGCAACAAGCCATGCAGTGATTCAGAAGGAAGCCATTTAAGACTTATAATACCTTCAAAGAATAACTATGGACATGACATACGTAATTGACAGTTTTGTGTTAAAATATTTATGTATATATTTTTCTCCTCAAGACATAGACTAAGAATCAATTCAAACGGGAAAATCAAAGCTTGGATTTGTTTCCATTGACAAGATTCATTTTATTATTTCAATTAAAATCCAGTGTGAGTTCTTGCAAAGTTTCCTTTAACCTGTTCAATGTTAGATAAGCTGCAGCCATAATGAGGAGACATTCCTTGTACTTTTAATGAGCAATATCAGTAACTGGCTATGACTTACTGAGAAGTGAAAGAAAACTTTTAAGGGTGCCCATTGGAACTATTTTGCTACTGCAGTTATCTGAGGGTATTAGCCTGGAGCAGATCCTGGGAGCTGCAAAAAGAGGCTGCACAATTAAAAAGGCAGGAAGGAGCTGAGTGGTAGCTCTTAGTAAAGGGAAAGAGGAGCTCAAGCTAATGACACGAGACCCTCAGGCAGAAGGAAGTCAGTGCAGTACTACACAGCAGTTACATCAGAGTGCCCTAAAACCATTTGTTCGAGGATTTCAGTTTACAAGTGCAAAACTCGAGAATTTTCTGAAGAAAATGTTTGTGCTTGGGGTTTTTTGTTATGGTTTTTACTTAAATTTCTTGGCATTCAGGAAGAAAGTCTTCCTAATACTTAGGATCAAAAATATAATCAAAAGATAGTTGAAACATACAAATAATAAAATATATATCATACTAGAGAAATGTAAACTAGGAGCTTGATAAGAGTTGCTAAGTGTAAGTAATGATGCTTAGTGTTTCAATGTATTTCTGAGTAGCTCTTTTTAATTTTAAATTCTTTTTTCAAGTGCGAGCCATCCTATCTAATGGATTTGAATGTACTGAATAGATTTGAAAGGATTTCCTTCATGTTCTCTTTATTTCTGAAGCAGTTCAGCCTGTTTCAGCTTGGAGTTACAAAATGGAACAAAGAGGAAAATCTCCATAAAATATGCATACAATTTTCAATAATGAGTTCCAAAAAGCTCTCCTATAAATAAGAACTGCTGATCACATCCCTGGGTGGATTTTCTGTTAGAAGCAAAGCACGACACCTTGAGACAAAATTCTGTTGTTTTTTAGACAGTGGCTGTGTGTCAGTCAAAGCATTTCTGACAATGAAAGACATTAAAAAGCCACAAACACACAGAATCTTGAAAGACAAATGAGATGGAGGATAGTCTATTAATAGAAAACATAAAAATAAATACCAGCCAAAACAAGTGCTTCATTCAGAGTGTTAAAAAATCAACTTGTCAAAAATGTCATAGGTATCAGGATCTTATTGAATAGACTTCACTTTCTCTGAGGTGTTGCTTCTCATCATAACAAAAATAGGAGAAAAAAACCCCTAAAAATAACCTGGGTATAGGAGAAGCAAAATATGTAAGAGGAGAGACTTAAATTTCCAAGATGTGATGCTTCAAAAATATGAGGTCTTTCATTTAAATAGATAGAACTCAGGAAATATCAACTCAATGTGCAGTCCCAGCAAAAACTGCAGACAAACTGGGCAGGGCAGTTAGCTATTTCTTGGTTCACCAGCCATGCAAGGGGAATTTGAACTGTGTTGTCACTTGATGCTAATTTATTTTTCATTTTGCCATCTCTACAGCTGTTTGCTGTTTGGTGGCAATGTGACTCATGAACAAGATAGTTCCACTTGTATTCTTAACTGTGTTAGGCCCAATAAATTCTTTGTGATTTAGCACTTTTAAGGATAAATGGTTTGAAATGTACATTTAATGAAAGGTCTTTGAACGATTCAAAAGAGCAATAGTTGATTTTAAGCAAAATGCATACTTAGATATATAGTTATTTGTTTTGAACTATTAGAGAGACTTCTGCCTACTTATAGGGAATAAATAGAATGTACTTTTCTGAAGTTCACAGCCATTACTTATTTTGAATTTTCTAATGTGGTTGGCTCTCCAGTGATAGTAATTTTGTTTTATCCAGACAACAATTATTCAGTATCTGTTCCTGATGAGATTATTTTCTAAAAGTGTCCACTTTTGAGTTGGATACAAACTGTAGGCTATTATTAAATTTTTCATTTAATCACCTGGAACATACTGGAGAGCCTGTGTAGAGCTGAGTGCCTGAGCTGAACATACAATGTGGATCTTGGTTCACAGTATCTCAACTTACTCCCCATTGTCTTGTGCTGGAGATATTCAGTTTACACAAAAACTTAGTTTCATGAGGACAGAAAGAAACTGTAAATCTGTTTGTTTTAATACATAAGGTGGTGGCAAACTCCTGCAATCCTTGCCTGAGTGGATTTCTAGTCAGAACTATAAAGATATCGATGCTATATTAGCCAATACTTTGGGTATTGAATTATTTGTAGAAAGCCTTAGAAAATGTTAATTCCTGATTCCAATCAGGGGAATTCTCAGGGGTTTTTGTTTTGGGTTTTATTTCTTGCTGCAGTTATATCTATGCTTTCCAAGTGATGTGTGTAAGTGTCTGCTGCTCGTGGGAAAGACATCCCACTAGACATGGGAGAGACCCCAGTAACTGTGCAGAGAGCTCTCAAGGCTTGTGTTTTTAAGAGTCACTCTTTTAAAGTAAATCACTCTCAATACTGATGTCATACTATTACCTTTTTTTTTTTTGCTTTAAATTATTATTTTCATAAATCACAAATAAATAATGTAGCTAGTGGAGAAATGCTTTTCCAATGTGCTCTGAGGCAGTGGATCCCCACTGAGTGCATGGCATGTCCAGTGCCTGTGCTTATCCTCCTCTCTCACTGGCAATACAGTCAGTGTCAATATTAGACACAGTATTTTCCTTCACCCGTGCTCAAAATGAATGAAACATTCTACCAAGCAAGAATGGCAGCATTATATGTTGATGTAGCACTGAAGTGCTAACTCATTTGCTAAAAAATACAGGATTGAAGGAAGTACCTTGACTCAGTGTGTCCCAGAGTCTGCCAGCAGAACTGCAGTTGCATCTGCTCAGAGCAAAGCAAGCTCCCCCCGAAGGGCTGGCTGATGTGATTCATTAGGAGTTCAGCATCCACCCAATTGCACATACAGGTGGAAACAAATCCCAGAAGTGCAAAGCCCTACATCAGAGGGGGAAAACATTTCCAGTCTGCCAAGCCCCTTATCCTGTACAGGGTTGTTGGAGAGACTTTTTAACCATATACTATAATTTGAGCTTGCTTTTGAGATGATAGAAAAAGCTCCATTACTATGAGAAAATTTTCATCATCAGGTATTAGTCACTCTTCAGCATCTTTGCAATTAAAACATTACTATTGCAAAGTCCTAGAGGCTTAGGAATAGACATGTCTTGTATACTTGAGTGAATGTGAGTGTAACCATGTGCAGCCATGTGTGGTGAATGTGTCAGAACTAACAGCAGGAACTTTGATAAGAGTTCTCCATCAGTAAACCTGCTTGATAGCTCAAGGTCTTTGAATTGTTATTATAAGTGGCACCCAGAAGGGCTGCTGCAGTTAAAGGTCTGTCAGATTTCCCCACACACAGACTTCCCTAGGGTTTTATTATATTTCAACTTTTCCAAGTTATGTTGGGGCTAAAACTACACCAAGAATTTGTCAGCACAGGCATGGTTTTATCTTTCTCCCCTAAATGATCCAATGGCTTAGCTTAAGAATTGGTGATGTGGAGGATCAGGACAATATGTGTGCTTTGGGGTACCCTGAGGTGAGAATCATTAGCAGCAATTAGTAAGAATGAGAATTGCTCTTCTGGAAAGGGAG
>VZTR01006860.1:2265-20217 GCA_013400775.1 Chaetops frenatus | reverse complement strand
CTGAAAAATATTTCTGCTTACAAAAAGTGTAGTGGAACTAAAGTGCAGTTTTTCAAACAGCTGAGGCATCTTTAATGGTGGTTATACCAGGAAAATAAGAATATTGTCCCTTAGTTTACCATTGCACAAAAGTGAAAGAATATGGATTAAAATTAAAAAACAAACAAACAAACAAAAAACCCCAAACAAAACAAACAAACAAACAAACAAAAACCCGGAGTCTTCAGGATATGATCTGAATTTGGACATTTATTCTTTTCTTATCAAGGAGGTTTTCAGGACTTTTAAACCACAGTTAAGAGTTTAGGTTTTGAAAAAATGTAAAAAACATCTTTTTTTTCTTTTAGTGTGGTGTTTTATAACAGCTCTACCAAATAGTTATCAGCTGCAGCTGAGCAGTACAATTTGTTTCTACTTGAAAGTGTAGGGTGGGCAATGTGCAGTGGCTGGAGAATCTTCAGCTTTATTTAATCACTTCACTTTGCATTTGAAAAGTAATTCATCATGGAAAGTCAGTGGGGTATAGAGAGCACTAATTGCAGCAAAATATCAAGGACAGTTTTCCTCTGTCTTAATTAAACATTAATGAGTAAAGTTATTTGCAAATGCATGCTGCAGGGATGGACTTGTCTATCCAAGTTTTGTAAATACTGACACTGGGTGTCAAAATAAAACACCTTAATTGATTTATACAGAAATAGTTTAAAAGAGTGCACCTGGAGTGACATTTCTCTAGCTTTTTATAGAGTAGCTTCCTGATGAATTATTTATAAAGAAACTTGGCCTGACCTATCTTAATTACACAAGTGATTGTTTCCAAACTAATCAATTTTGTAAGCAAAGTGAATTCTCTCCACTGTCACTCCTTGCTACGTCAAGAAGGATATGGAATAAGAAATGCACATTTTGACAACAGTTCCTACAGTGTCTATCAGTACACTGCCAATAGCACCCTTAAAGTTACTGATGAGCTCAACAAAAGAATAATTCTAATCTCAGTTTATCTGTGTATTCATGAGAAAGTTGGATAGTAATAAGAAAGACTGTGAAAAACCCAGTGTCAGTAGCTAATTTTTTGTGCCAAGCCGTAGGGCAAATCAAGTAAATGCAGATAGCAGAGAAAGAAGAGGCCAGATTGTTTAGTGTTATGGGGTCATTGAAAATTCTCTGTAGCAGGTACTCAGAAACATCTTAAGAAGACAAGCAGTTGTTCAAATCAAATAAAAAACTAATTTTCTTCCCTTCTGTAAGAGAATATTATAACTTGTTTTCTGCATATGTTCTATTTATGGAATTTTCTATATATTTATTATGAGCAGTCCTTAAAATCAAAACAAACATAAGAGCCAGTGCCACCTGAAGCCTGTGAGTTAGCACAGGGTGAAGGTGTAAGGAGTGACAACAACTGCTGTGCAGCTGGAGGGCAGCAGCTGTCAGAGGGTGACATCCTCAACAGTCTCTTGCTGAATGGCTGTAGTAGAATGGTGAATGGAGGAATTACAGAAATACTTATTCTGAACCCATAAAAAATCATGTACTTGGTGAGAAAACATAGACAGAGACATAAGGGAAGAACTGATTCATGTAAGAGGAAAAAAAGGAAATTTTAGTTCTGCTTGAGAAAAGCTTTCCACTCTATGGAGCTTTCAATTTTTTTTTTTTTTTTTAATAAAAATTAATTTCTTTCCTGGATCAGAGATATCTTTTTAATTTCTTTCCTGGATCACACACATCTTGTTAACAAATATTGCTGAATTTGATATTGCTAAAATAGTTTTCATGTGTGTCCTACAATTACCACATTCAGCACATGCAGTTTAATTTCTAAACATGCCAAGTATACTTCGAAATCTTCCTCAGCTTTGGAGGTGAAAAACCATCATCATGATTGACAAACTGTTTGACAAAACAATTCTCAGAGCAATTTTCAGTGGTTCACTGTCATATCAGAAAAATGTATCAGGTACATTTCCAAAGAGAAAGGTGGCACAACTAAACAATTCCATAAGACACAGACAATAGAATTAAGAATGACTATATTTCATTTACATTTGACAGATGTATACTTGGCTACATGATCAGAATGTAGAGTGATTTTGAGATACTTGGAAACAGCTTCCCCTAATTATTTCAAATTCATAATTTACAATACTGTGAATTTGCAATTATTTGAATTTCCTTTTTTTGGAAATATCTGTATGATTTCAAAATGTGAATAATCACCTCAACGTTTGGTGTGTAGCAAATTGGTGAACAGGAACAAAATCTGGAGAATTAGCTTGACCAAGAAGATCTGTAGACCTCAGATCAGTTGTTTCTCACCTGAAGATATCATACCTGTGCATGTTATACTTTTATGTTTTGGGGTCTGTTAAGATGACTTCATCCTGTTGCATACACTTGGATCACAACTCTAATATTAATGTCACAGGCCCTGCAGGTTTCTGGACCTTTTCATTTATTTATTTGTTGGTTTTATTTTTGTTTCCAGTGATAAGAATAAAGTCCTCCTGGCTTTTTATCATTTCTATAGCTCTTGCCAGACTCTCACAAGAAACCCAGGATGTTATTGTCTTTGTGTCATGCTAAATTTTTTTTTCTTCAATTAAAAAAGAAAAATTACCCAAACCTTCTAATTGGCTATTTCTCTAGGCAAGACTATCTTATGTTCCTGTGGGTCCTGGACTGCAAAACAGAGTTTCACAGTTTGTCTTAGCATGGCTCAGAGAGTTTTTTAAAATGTTACACAGAAAAAATCTGGAATAATCAAATGGTCAAGGTCTGTTCGAATAAATTTGTGCAATGTGCACTCAAGCAAACCAAGCCACTGCTCAGGGGCAACATGGCAGTTCTTATTTTGTTGTTTTGCTTGTGGCACTACTTGCTTCATGTCTCACTTGATTATTACAAAATAAAGAGCCTTTGTATAATTATATGAGAACCATCATTGCCTGTGGGTGCCATAGGTGTGGACAGACATTTACCACTCAGCTCTAGGAAACACACCTCATCAGCCTCCCTTTTCCATGGGCTGCAGCCACTTGCCGTGTTTCTTTAGTATGAGCAAGCAGAAGAGAAGCTGACTTTTCCTTTTGCCTGCAGCTGCAGTCCTACTCTTGTACAAAACATTTATAGGGCTCTCGTGTTACAAAAACACCTGTGCAGTTGCAGGAGAGTAGAAGGCTCTGCTCGTGCTGGGGTGGGAAGGGGGAAAGGCAATTCCTGCAGGGATTTTGTTACACTTGCAGCATTCAGGACAAGACTGTGGAAAGGTGGTGTGAAAATAATTTTTTCGCCTTTACATGAAAACATTTTAAGAGCCATTCAGAAATGGAGAAACACAAATGCTATCTTCTGCTCTTGCTGGTGCTGTGAAATCCATTGCTCTGTTTTTTTCCCTGTGCCTGCCTCTTGTGGTGCTAATGAGTAACACGAAGCCCAGCCTGGTTTTATCCCTGCTGGTTTGCACACACATCCCCTGCCGTTCCCTGGCAGGTTGCTGTGACTGTCACTGCCTCATGGCAAGTGGGTGCAGATGGATAGGAGTGATCACAGGACCTTATGGTTCAACGAGTCTTGGCATTGGCAATAACTCTGAGAGCTGCAGTGCCAGGGTTGTAGCTAGGAAATCACGTGTGCTTAGTCAGCACTTGTCAGTATCCTACATGACCTGTGGCACTACCATCAAACATGCAGTGATTTTAGAAAAGAGAATAAAATGGCAAAATGGAGCCTAGAATGGAAAATGAGTAGGCAGATTGCCTTCATGTGCAACTAACGGAGCTAAAATCTGATATTCATCATCAGAATTGTTCAGGAAGGAAGTAGAACAAGAGGGTCAAAGTCTCAGTGTGGTACCATCCCTTTTGCTGCTCCCTGCACCACCTCACACTGAGTAGAGCAGACTGATATCTACAGCTATAACTTGCCCAGACTGTGCTTTAGAGTATCTCTGCATATGCACCAGAGCTTTCATTTACCAGTTTTACACACATTTACATGCATTCTTCTAATGTAGTCAGGTTTGGATTGAAAATCTTGCTGTATAATTCTGGTTTGAAACTTCTTCTATACAGATTTTTTTTTTCATAGTTTTTTTAGGCTGTCACAGCTCAAGACTGTTTGGTTTTCCAGCTTTTCAGCTTTGCAGTGTGTTTCCTTGGAGCTTTTGCCAGGTGGAGAGGTATTAATAGGTATAAGTGAAATGAGAGATCCCCTTTCAATTTTTAGGAATCTCCATGTTAATTAAAATCTTCAGCTTCATTGTATTGTAAAACTGACAGAGATTGTAATTGACAGCATTGTTGCTTACTACTACCACAGCATTCCTAATTGCCAGTAAGTATGGTTGAATACAAGAACAGGTGTTAATTGCATAGTGATTAATACTTATGACCATTTATGCTGGATGTTTGAACATTTAAATTAAGACATGAATGACGGAAAAAAAAAAAAAAAAAATCAGTTTTTGAAAATGATTGGAGAAACTCCACTTTTTCATTTCCTCATGTATTATGCAAATAATAGCCCATGGTAACATTTACCCTTCAGCAGAAAGGTTCACAGACACTACCTAATCTCTCTGATAAGCATGTCATTCAAGATGCTGTCTCTATCAATACTGGTAGAATAATAAGTGAGTTAGAGAAAAATGGGATTAAGGATGAGATTTATCAGATTTAATCCAGCACTGCCCTTTGCCATGGCAGAAGTGAACTTTGGAATTTGTTTACTCCTAATTATTTCTTGTATTTTAGTTCTTCTTAGCACTTAGCTGTGGAGTTCAAGTTTTGCAGATGAACAAATCCTATTTGAACTAAGGAGGTTGACTCAAGGAGTAGCCATTTGATAGACAGGAGAATTTGAATATCTATTAACTGTGCAGAGGGTTTCTGCATAACATAGCTGCCTTTTAGGTGAGGTGTATGAAAAGTAGCATTTCTGTACTGAAGTTCTTTAAGTACTATGGTGCAAGTCCATAAAGGGAATTGTTTGGCTATTTTTTAATAATACATTTTTTTTTCGTAATTATGGCCATCACTTGGGCACTTTATATTCTCATTTCTGTCCATAATTTCGGTAGATATATTCAGAATAAAGATTTCATCAGAAATAGCCAATGCTTTGTACAGACATGTCTCTGTTGTGAAATGAATGAAACTCAGTCTAGAGATTCCCTGAGCTAACAACAACATGGGCCTGGCAGTCCTCACTGCTGGGTCCATCTTGCACAGCCCAGCATCACCAACTCGTACTCAGGTTCAATTGCTGCTATCAAAATTCTCAAGGTGTTTCAACTCAATGCATTGTGTTGAAACATAGGACATAAATAAGCTGTTGTTTAATGCTTGGGGACCTTTGCTGCTTCTCATTTTTGCATGCAGACTTTCCAAACCCTGATTCATCCTTCCCCAAGATAAATGTACATTGTTATATTTCAGAGAGTCATTTCATTCCCTTTGCATGCTACCTTTTTAATGTTTCCCTGTTTGTACTGGGCAGCCTTATAGAAACTGTCTGCAGCTCTACCACCTTGTCTTCAGTCTCTGCCTCCTGCCTCTCCATTCCCAAATTATAAAGAGCAAGCAAAAGGAGGATTTAAAGATCACCCAAATTTTGAAAATAAGATCATCACTAACAGGTATTTTATTTCTGGTACATTGGAAAATTCCCTAGCAGGAAGAAAGCTTGTGTGTATTGAAGCAGTGAATCCTCACTAATCTCAAAGTATGGAATAAGCTCTTCCAAAAGCTAAATTAAATTGCTACTTACTGTTGTCTCCTTCAATTATGTGTTTTCCTTTTTTCTAATGTTAATGTAAAATTGTATGAATGTCTTAAAATGACCCAAAAAAATAGGACATTCTATCATTGACTCAGAAGTTTCTAGGTTTTTTTAATACTCAAATGGTGGGGCTTTTACAGCAACATCAATAGAAAAATCATGCCCTTACAACACATCTTAGGAGGCTTAAAATGGGGAAGTATGACTGGAATGATGAAAAAGATTCCATGAAACCCTTTGTAACATCAAGGTTGTGAATCACAGAGCACCATTCAAATTCAATATTTGGCCTATTATTCATCCTGTCCTTGGATAATGGTGTCAGTATAATTGACACAAGGAGCTGAAAACCATGGGCTGTTCTGTTGTTTCTCAGCTTACAGGCTGGAGGTGTATTTGCACAAATTTAAACTCAACCATAGCTACAAATAGTTTCCCATAAGGATTATGGGTCTGTGGCTCCAGAAAAGTAATTTTTTTTCAGAATTAGCTTTTATGGCTTTTTGGCTTTGGCCCTCATGCTGTAGCTCCTGAGCAAGGGCCAGAGGGGCAGAGCATTTGTACTGCTTGTTCAAGCATTTGGAGTGTGCTTTTCCCTCCCCTGGCAGTGCAGCAAACAGACCCTGCACTCTACTTTGCAAGTTGTCAGGCCATAGGAACAGCACTGTGTTTGAAACCATAGGCTGTTCAGACACCAGTGGGGTGCAAGCAAAGTTTAAGAATTGCTTATAATGCATCTAGAAGGCAATTTTTAATATTTGTGTTAAAACACAGTGTAACAAAGTAATGTATGCTAAGTAGGCATTGGCTTAATGTATGTGAACTATAGGTTGTGTTACATATAAAAATATTGTAAATGTGTAAAAAATAGTGACAAAAAAAACCCCTGCAAATTCTTTAGATCAATTCACCTGTAATTTTTTTCCCGTGGAAATGTCCAATTGCTCTTTCTATGGCAGTGAAGCAAAAGAGTCATAGTGCAGATAATAAATGTAAACATGATTGCCTACATTAGAGCTGTTGTATTAGCTGGTAGAAAGAGCCCATAATAGTGGTGCATTGATTGCAGAGCAAAGGGGAGAAAGGAGGTGGCTGTAAATTGGCAATTGCTAGAAAAGAACAAAGGAGGAGGCTGCTGATAGCACAAAGCCTTGAAACATATAAACAGTTTAAAAGAATTTGGACATCTGAAGTTAAAATAAAAACCACAGAACCTTAAGAAACCAACTATCTTAAACTAATCAGTACAGAAATGTTCTTGGAAAGAAAGACTATGGAGTTGTGTGCACCGTAGGCAAAGTCTGCAGCAGGGTTTCTGACTTAACAATCAGCCCAGATCTGGAAATGTGATGCAAACGCTGCAGGTCATGCAGGCCCTGGTGCCTCAGGGGACTGGCAGTGTCATACAGAAAGTTTACAGGCCAAGAGGTTGGAACTGGAATAGGTAAAGGGGAGATACTCTTCTGTGTGAGAGGGTTGAGGCTGTGGCACAGGTTGCCTGGAGAAGCTGTAGCTGCCCCATCCGTGGAAGTGTCCATGGCCAGGCTGTTTGGGTTATCCTGCTCTGGTGGAAAATGTCCCAGCCCATGGCAGAGGGATTGCAAAGAGATGGTCTTCAAGATCCCATCCAACCCAAACTGCTCTGTGATAATCATTAATGAGTGAGAATGGCTTAGCAAGAATTAACAGACTCTGATTTTGCTTGGTCCAAGGCTACAAAAGTCTCCCCAGGGAAAGCCAAGGAATCTGAGGGTTCCCTGTGCTTGGGGTCTGAACTGCCCTCAACCACAGCACAGAGAAACAGCCTTTGTGCATTGTCCCTAATTTATAGGAAAGCCAAAATAAATGAACATTTGTAAATGAAGAGCAATTTGCTTGTCTCCCTTAATGCTTTACTATCATTCTACATGTTCTACTCTTCAAGCATCACAGGGGGACCCAGGAGATGACAAATTTGGGAATCTGCAGTGAATAGTATTACTTTTGAGTATCTGCATGGCAGATGTTATGCCTATCAATATTCATGCTACTTTTCAGCTGTAAGAGAAATATGAATTATGGTGTCAGCTGCTTCAAGTAATAAGTAATTTTTATGTTTTCTGTATGAGGATTTATTTCAGTTTAAAATGTTAGTTTTTATTTTAAATTTGTTCTCCAAATAATGGACTCCTAGGTAATAAACTATCATAAAAGACAACGTACATTTTATCTTGTGTCTGTTATTCACCTTTCATAGTGGTTTATGCATTATCTGTCAAGTTAAACAAAGTCCTCAGAGCAGAAATCTACAATTTAATAGAATTCAAGAAAACAATGATTGTGCCTTGTCAGTACTCCAGACTTTATTTCTTGATATTACTTATGTTTCATTTCCTGTTAAATTGCAGTTTTAGTTAATTTTCTTTGCATGTGTGTTGTGTAGTGGTACCAAACCTGATATTAAAAATCCATCGAAGGAGCTCCATCTCACAGACAACCCCTCTTGAAAGGCAGGATGTTTTTATGCCAAGCCATCCAATTTATTGGCCTGTGCTGTTGCTTCCTGGGGAGATTTCTTGTAAGCACCAATCTCTGACAGGCCTGATGGTCCAGTGAGAGAGCTGGAGGTTAAGGGGCAGGAACAGGACAGACCTAGGAAATGATCCCTTCCTTTACTCTCAGAATGTAAAGATGGAGATGTGTTTCTGTTGTTTCTACACTTGCCTGGTGCAGTGTTTGCTGCAAGCCTCTTTCCATCTAACCCTTAGCTTGGTTGTGCAAGATGCACATCTTGAGATGTGCTCAAGAATTGCTGGCACTTGCACTTTCTGTGTGTGGCCATTCAGTGACAAGGCTGTGCTGCTGCTCTTGCTCCTCTTCTGTCTCCCCAAGTGCATTATCTCAACTTTGAGAGCTTGAATCAGCAATATCTTACTAAAAAGACTGTAAGAACATCATGTGTTAAATGAGGTCCCTCTGCTACTTGGGAAACCCATGCTGAGCACCAAAGAAATTGAGCTTCTTGAATGAATAAATGATAAATGAATGTCTAGACCATGCCTTTTTAACTTTCAGTTTTATAGGCTTCATATAGTCTCTAATCTCCCTGAAATTTAGAGAATGTAATCCAACAGATAAATTGTAATGGATGCCAGTAAGCTGATGTGAAAATTCTGAATTAAAATCCTTGTGTTTCTCATGTTAGAGTAATTCTTAAAATTAAGATTACAAAGCTGGTTTATAATTTGCCTAATGTCCCAATTCACATTTCTTTTTCTTGCAGTTAATTTGAGCAGTTTCTATTATCTTCCAGTTCTAAATGAATCAATCAGCATCTGACACAGCCTTGTGGGTCCTCAGCCATGTTTGCCCAAGGCAATGGAACTGAAATCAAAAGCTACCTCTATGAGTAGGGGGTTATAACTCAACATAGCAAAATAATGTTCTACTCTGTTGAATACAATAAAATACACCATGAATAAATTAGACTGGCTCTATTTTCTGCTGGTTGTGAATTGGGATTTTTAAGCTTATGCAAGGATTTAATCTATCTAGTCCTTTAGGATCTGATTTTTGAAGATGCCTTTCATTCTGGTCTGAAGGGATGTTTGTCCCTTTTAGTTTTATAGCCTGAAGTTTATACTCTTAATTGAAATTTAATAGATTCCCTCAGGTTATGATAACTCCTTATTACCATTTCTGTGCACTAGCTTTGTTCATTTCTGAGGCCAAAAGCAAAATAAAAATCATCTTTCATTCTATTTCCTCCATTTGGAGGTAAACATAGCATGCCACCTAAGAACATTTTAGAAAATGCTAATGTTTTTTCAACTGCATTGTGTCCATAATACATTTTATATTCATTTACATTCAAAATAATCAGTGACAACAACCTCTGACCAGTGTATTTTGCTTGGTACCTGATTTGCCCTTGATTAAAACAAGTACTGAAAGAATTACTGTTTTGACCTAATTAAATAGAGGAAGGCAAAGGGACTCTTCAGTGATAGGACTCTGGGGAATTATTGCCCAAGTTTTTGAAGCTGGCAAGAAAAGCTAAAATGTTGAGAGCTTGCACAGTTGACTGAAGCACAGGTTAACTTGCTTGAATAAAAACAGCAGGTCCCACCTGAACAGGGGAAGTAGAATCCCCCAGCCATTGAATGGCTTGGGTTGTAAAGGACCTTAAAGATCAGCTTCCTTCAACATTCCTGCCATGGGCAGGGGTGCCATTTACCAGATCAGGTTGCTCAGGGCCTCATCCAACCTGGCTTTGAACATTTCTAGGGTTGGGACAGCCCCAGCTTCTCTGAATTAGCAGCTTAAACAGTGGGGATTTTGTTCAGTGCAGGTGGCTCTGGGTGAAGCTGCAGATTTAGGGTGGCAAAAGCCCCAGAGAAGAGGCTGTGACCTGCTGACCCTTCGCACAACAAAGGGCTCAGGGACCTGTGTCCTGTGCAAGTGAGGGACACCTGGAGACTCAGGAGGACACAAGGACCCACAGACTATGCCATGCTTAGGCTGGGACGGTATAAAAGCCCAGGGGTTCCTTTTTTCTGCGTCCCTCCTCAGAGGAACCAGCGTGAGCTGTTATTTTCTTTCTGCACCATGAGTAAATTGTCTTAAGGATCTGAAACTCTGCTATGGGAAACCTGGGGCTGAGCCAGAAAGGAAAGGTGGTCTGATAGTGAGAGTGGGGGTGTGCAGGGAGGCAGGCAGGGCATTCATGGCCCAGCTGGGGCTGCCCCTGCAAAGGGCCCTCTGGCCCTGCTCAGGTGTGTGGATGTGATGGCAACAGTCCTGAATGGTCAAACAGGAAACTTCCCATGATATCAAAGGCAGCAAGCCTTGCATGCTTCATCAAATGGAGCAGAGGGACCAAGGGCACTGTGTAACTGCAGCAATGTGCACTGGCTCACCAGCAGAGCCAGTCTGAATTCTGTCAAACACAGCCCTGAGGTAGAAAAGTGTTCTGTGTCAGGATGTCATAGGCAGGAACAGGCAAGTTCAGCACCAACTTTCTTGGTGAGGCTCCAAACTGAAGTTACCAAAAAGGGCAGTGCTGACAGTGAGATTGTGGCTGTTTCCATCCTGTTCAAGAAATTATATTTGTAAATTCTTACTGGCATTTGAACTAGTCTTGTTCATACCTATGGCATAGTTAAAATAGCAATGTTGTGTTTACAAGGCTATTTCCAATACTGTACCTGTAGTGGGAGTAGTGGAAAACCAGAATTAGTTTAGGTCTTAAACGAGGTGTGTAAAGAATGAAAGGTCTGATAATGCATATGAAAACTTATGTGCATCTCAATTAACTTAAAAAGATCCCCTAAGAGTCACACAGGGACACAGTTGTTCCTTGGTGTCTAGATTGAATACATCTTGTGTTTATTATTTTCTCTTTATAAGAGCTATAGTGCTAAGAAATTGGTAGTGAGAACACATATTATGCTTACAGCATAATGATTTAACAAGGCTTTCCTTTTACTGTGGCTACTTGACAGACAAGAAAAGCTTGGTAGCTTATACCTGAGGGAACCAATGTTTTCTTCCTTTCAAACATTTAATTCAAGACATAAAGAGTAATACTGGAAGATAGGCATGCTAACTTGACTTTCTTGTAGACTGGCTCTGTCTTTTTGTGAATAAACTGAAAAGAAATCTTCAGATTTAATTTGCATTTTAAATTCAGAAATACTTCAAAGCAGTTCAGAGTGATGGGATTCATTTGATAATATTAAATGAATTAATTTGTTATTTTCCTGAATATTTGAGAATGTGAGGAATATAACCATTCTATGGGAAAAATCCTGCAGAACAGCAGTGGCAGCAATGAGGTTTCTAAGTCCTGTGTTTCATGGCTTTTGAGTCTCTTCTAGAAGGACTAAAGAATCATCTGAGCCAGAAATGGAAGCTGTAGGACATCCCAGTCAGAGTTTTTTTGAATCAGTTCTGGTGTTTCTATGATCTATATGTGTGGTTTGAGGTTTTGGTCTCTAGTGGTGTTGTGGCTGGTGAAGAGCCTTGTCCTGTGTGAGCTGGCAGCCAGTGCCCTGCTGGGCTGGGAGGCTCTTGCCAGGCTCAGGCTCATCTCAGCCCACTGGTTCCACCTTTTCCCAGTTCTCCTCCCCATCCCTCCAGGGGAGGAGTGACTGAGGGGCTGCATGGGCTTGAACCATGACACCTTCTGACATTCATGTCAGAGGCAAAGGGAAGTGTTCTATCCTCTGTCCTTCAGAGATGAACCATCTCACTTTAATGCTCTCTCCTTAATATTTAGGGGCTGTGTGTTGTCCAGGTGTGGCCCTTTGTGATTGATGTTTCCCTTCAGAAATGCTGTGGTGTCCTACTCCAACACCATTTGTTGTTTGCTGTTGCTTTGTATTATTATTTTTAAAAAATATTTTACAAGTAAAAAAAAGGAAAATTTGCAGTTCTGTTTTCATACATACAGTTCCTCAGTTGAGGGGTAACAGCAACATTAGAGACAGAGTGAGCCACTATAACTGAGGACACAATAGATACCTAGCCTTTCTACAGCCCATCCATATGTAGTGAGTGTGAGTTTAACAAGCCAATGCTGCTAAAAATGTACTCAGCTCTAGCAGAGGATGTATAGTGAGACTATCCTTTACTAAAATGCTTGATCCTCCTGAATAGCAAGGGTATTAACTTAACTAATGATCCTTTAAATGGGTATGTAAAATATAATTTAAGCTACTTGCAACATGCAAAAGAGAGGCATCATTTTTTACTGCCAAGCTCACTGGCATGTGGAAATCAGAAAATCATTAGCCTTGATAGAAATAGTTTAATACAGAAGGGAAGAGAACACATTATTTAGGGCAGTTAAATGACAATTGATGCAACTGCTGGCAAAATGCAGAAAAATGAGTGTGATTTAGCAAATGATAAATACTGCACTTAGAACTTATGCATGCATGCAAAACCCAAAAATCTTCCCTCATTATACTCCATATTTTACCTAGGAGACAAACTTTTCTAAAATGCAGCATTTACCCACCCTGATTTTTACCTCTTGACAAGCCTCATTCTTTCTTTGTCCATTGCATGCCATATATCCACATAAGCAGTAATGTACAGTTCCATCTGTCATTCCATAACCACAGAAACACATTAAGAAAGTTTTTCACACCATTTTAGCATTTCCAGGTGACATCAGCTGGCTCTGGCATGAGGCTCACCAGTGGACAAACCAGCTCTCATTCTTACACCTGTGAATATTATTTTAGGAACCTCTGGATGACATTTACAGTGAACATAAATGTAATTTCAACTTTCTTAAAGGCCTCTTTTCACAGTGATGATAGTGGAAAGTGACATTAGGATAACTGAGGAGCGACTGGAGTCTGCTCCCCAGAGCAAAGCTGTGTGTACTGCTCAGGGCAAGCTGAAGCAACAGACACCTTGTTCAGTACTGGGGGAATGTAGCTGCAGAGAAATTGAAGTTAGAAAGGGAGAAATTACATCAGTATACACTCATCCCCTCTCAACCTGTTTATCTTTCTGGAAATACAAAGAAGAAAGCATCCCCCTCAAGAAAGGAAGAAACCCAGACACCACACAGACACACACACACAGAGCTCTACATTCTAAGCAGAACTCGCTGTGTACTTGTCAAATACACTTTTCTGTGTCACTGAATTTTCTCACAAAGGCAGGTTGGAATGTCAGCTTTGGTGCTGTGCCTGTCTGCTTTGGAAGCTGTAATGGATGTGGCTGTGTGGCTTTAGGGACATCCACCTGAACTTGCAAGAGCTTTCCCTGCACTCCTAGATTGGAGCTACGTTCCTGCATCACCCTGACACAGGAGACCAACACCTGGCCTTTTGCTTTCAATCTTTGCTTTTATCTTTAATTATGTAATGGCAAATTTTCTTACAAGTAGAACAAAAAAAATGTTTTGAACATGTGAATACTTGCCTGGATGTCTATAGAGATATGTGTGTTGTATGTCAGCTCTGGTAGTGGATGAAATATGGCAGTAGATTTTTCGCTGGCAGGTTTGCACACATGAAATCCCTCTCCCATGTCTTTTACTACTGTATTGCACTAATACAGGTGGTGACATCAAGTTGACATCAGGTTTGCACTTGTTGGGGTTCTGTTTCAGTGAAGATTGTTTAGTAAACTGGAAGGTGGTTTAGCCCTCCCCTTTTCTGCCACTTAATTTTTTTAAAGTATGATGAATAAATACCTTTTTTCAATTGTGGGGGTTTTGAAAGCAAGAGACTGTGAAAAAACTGAATTTAAAGGTTTTGATGGAAATCAAGAAACAGAAAAATCAATAGAAATAATGGACAAAAGCATAGTGTTGTTGCCTTGATATTTTGAGGCATTTAAGTAACTATTGTAAATCCAAATCAAGTACACGTAAAGGATCCAATCATCTTCACATCTGCAGAAGAATATATGGCTCATTCTAGCTATGAAATCTATTTAATGGATGGAATCAGAAAAGAGTGAAAAAGGTTCTTGTGCTATACATATTTAATCTATATTCTTGCCACTGCAGTGGGCTGCAGTTATCAGGGTGTGCCAGTGAGATTCTTGTTACTGTGTCTGCAGTTTTGTGGGTGTAACTGAGGTGCATGTTATTGTATTTAGACATCTGACTGCTCATCACGATTTGGAAGCTCTGGGTAAGATCCCATAAATCAGGTGGCTCACACTAAAGATAATTTTCTAACATGTAAGTAGTTTAGAGCTCAAGCACTACCTGTCAGAATTTTCTGCAGCTGCTGTGGTTTGGACAATACCCAGGAAATTTGTCATTTTGTGGTCTAAATTATCTATCTGTCTAAATTTTTGGAGAATGGTATGCTGCAAATAAGAGCAATACTCTGGTTCAAAATGCTCAAATGCTCTGATTCTGCTCATCAGCTGCTTGATCTGGGTAACCAAAGCAATATGGAACCAAACACATTTGTTCTCAGGCACAGAAGTAAAGAAGATAGAAAAAGATTTCAGAACTTTTTTAAACAATCAAATTACAGATGTAGAAATATATTTTCATTGCTTCAGTACATAGTGTCATTTACTTTTCAAGTCCAGCTTAAAAAAGGCTGAAGTATAAGGTGTTATGTGCATGTATATTCATCTCCAGAGACAAGGCTGTGCTGCTGAATTTGTCAGGATGTTGCCTGCAGCTTTCATGTAAATTGGATCAGACCAAAATAAAGTGAGAGTGATTGTACCAGAGCAAAATCTGCAAGTAAATCTGCAAGACAGAGCAGTATTCAGGAATCCTGATATTCAAGTTTTAATCTCTCTTCTGCTATAAAGACTAGGGCTGATCACAGTGTTTTCAATGTAAGTGCCTGCATGACTTCTGCTTCTTCCTTTTTAAGCTCTCCCAAGTAATTTTGAATTTGCTCTTGCAAACCTCCTGAAAGTAAATGCCAGCCAGGACAAGCCTGTGTGCCAGAGTGGAGAGGAGACAGCATTTAAACCTTGCACATCAGCTGTCATTGAAACACCCCAGCTGGGTGGTTCTTTCTTGGATAATAATGATGAGGTGGTGAAGAGTGAAAAGGATGGATAAGGGGCAAGAAAGATGGGAAAAAATCTGCAAGAATGTGTGTGATCCTACAGTTCATGCTTATGCTTATTCTTTTGTTGTCTTCTGTTCCTTGAAGGCTTTTTATAACTCAGAAGGATTTTGACCTAGAGTTTGAAAAAAATCTGTCAATTGCTTTTATCATTATTACTCCTTTCTTTTCATAAAAGTGCTTTTATCAAAATATCCCTGCTAGAAGCTTGGAGTCTATTAATTCCTATTGCTGTACAGAAATGACATTGACATTTGAGTTTGTTTCTTTAAAATGGAACAGAGTGAAAATCGTTTAGAAGTCAGAACCAGTATAAACATTACAATTAAAACAATATTTACATTGAGATTGGTTTTGTTTGTCAGATTCTAGTACTGTCTGACTTATTTGATGAAATTTACTTTTCGAGCTGTACAGCTGGAAAGTGTTAGAAAGTGGTTGAAGTGCTACAGAAAGCTGCAAAGCTTATTTAAAATTGTTGCTTAATGGAGAATAATATGTATTCTGGGTTAATTTTTTTAAATCTCCTCTTGCACTTTACTACAAAGTGTGTCTTATGTTGTTCCCACGAGTTCATGGTTAAGTTATATGCAGAGTTAAGTAGAACTTTGGAGTCTTTCTGTAGCAGCAGATAAAAGCATCAACAGATGATTGAGGCTACGCTAGAACTGCAATGGCACAGATGTGAAAGCACTTGTAGTCCCCATCATCATCTGGGTTTCTCTCACATCCAAACAAAAACTATGGGTTTTGTCATGGACAAAACATACTTTAATGAACTTCCTTCTGACAATGGTAGTGAATGCTCAAAAAACTAGGTCCATTTTAGGAAAGTACATACTCTTATAACCGTTACAAGGTTTTTTAATCAAAAATATTAAGTATCTTGCTTTGAATGAAAGGAAGGGTCTTCTTTGTCTTTGTTGTGGTTCAATGACCGAACCCACTACAGTCCTTAAGCAAATCATAGTTATTATGGACATGAAAATAGAGAAAAAATATTCTTTCATATGGCAATTGGTGGTTCTTAGTCTGTTGGGTGAGAGGCAAGCTGACTGTCTAGGTTCTGAAGAGCATGAGGGGGTTATTTAGCTTTTCTTTGATTAATTTCTGGCACAACATGACACATATTTGTGCACTAAAAGTGCATCACTTCGGAGCTGCTTACTTGAAACAGGTTCAAGTTGTTACAGCATATTGAACTGAAGTGAATTTTCCTGACCAGGCTGGGGAAGGTGACAGAGCTTTGAGGTGATGGCTGGCTGGGAGCTGAGCTGAGTTGTCTGGGAAGAATCCTTCTCTGAAAATAGGGCTTGACGTTTTTTCATGTAAATATCTTATGGGTAAAGTCAGGTTTCAGGTATGGTGAGGGGTTTTGTTTATATAGGGCTTTTTCTCTTTTAGGCTTTCCTGTATGCATCTGGAATCTGGTCACTGAAACCTGCTGCTGCTTCACCAGGGGCTGGAGCATGTGTGCATTTCATAGCACCCCCTGAAGCTGCCCAGCTGTGGCTGTGTGCCAAAATGAAAGGACCAGATAGACTTAGTGCATTAGGCTGAGTTTCTGAAAGCTGAGCAGCTGAGGGGAACATACAGAAGTCAAGGAGGTGAGATAAGATAATGCAAGAAAAGGAAATTGGTGATGTGAAAGGAGGCACAGTGGCAAGTGACTCATAGCCAGCCTAAGGTTCAGTCCACCTATTTAATCACTGTCAATTGTTCCTCTGTAATTCAATTATAAATCCTGGGGATTTAGAATTCTATCTTTGCTTGTAACCTTTTTTTTNCCCCAGATAATGGAAGGTTAGCTATTTCATCAGGGGCTTGTTCTAGGCTGGCATTAGAAAGCTGATTTCTTTATATCTATTAATAAATACACATAGATATGCATATGTGTATTAGATAAAGACTGTTACATATATTTCCTAGTTAAATAATAAAACATACTCGACCATGTTTTGGTACTCATTGTAAGTCAGAAAGCAATAGTGGCTGTACCAAAGAAAAAAAAAGGCAGTCCCATTTCTCCTACAGTTAAGACAATTAGCAAGTTAATGTTACTTCTAGCCTGTCTCTTCCACTTCTGTGTAATCTGCTGAATAATTGGAGACTAGACAAGACTCTAACTAGAGAGATGATAACTAGGGAAGGTACCTTGACACCTTCTCTGTGTGTCAGATGGTCAGACACAAGTACAGTTACAGTGACAGCAGGAAATACCTTCTGGTTGTGAAAATTTAAAGATTTTTTTGGACTGTATCTAGGATTGATTCCCAAACAACCTATTCCATCCTCTACATAAGTAGTGATGAGTAATTATTTGCTTTTTAAGTAATATCACTGCTTAGTCTACTTGCAAAGTTCCTTGCAAAGTATCAACTTTATAGGACCAGATTGTGAATACATTTCAGTACTGTTTTTTCTGGTTGTGTCATCTTTTCCATTTTCATCTATTTTTATGTGAAGATGTTCATTTACCACAATGCCAACTGTGAGAAACCACTGCAGTGGCAACAAACAGGAACAGTTTCAGTGTGAGTAGCTATAGTAATAGAGTAATAGTTTTTGTAGATATTTGCCAGTCAGCTGGGGTCCCACCCACCCCCCCCCCCCCCCC
>VZTR01006859.1:14853-30250 GCA_013400775.1 Chaetops frenatus | reverse complement strand
AAAAAAAAAAAGCTGGGAAATTGAAAATTTTATGTTGTGATTTTTAGGTTCCCCCCCACCCCACCCCCAAGATTTTTGAGGCTGGGAGTGGAAAAATTCCTCGTGAAAAGTGGGGAAAAAAGGAGTCCAGGCAATCCTGCAGGTTATCATCCAGAAGCAGAGCCTGGATCTGCAGCCTCAAATTGGGATTTAGATTATCCAGCTGGAAATAACTGATCCCAAACTGGGATTTCCATCATCCAGTGGGGAATAACCAATAATCCAGCATGGCCAGAGATCCTGGATTAAGGGAGTGCAGAGGGAGGGAGTGCAGGGAGAGGAGAGGATTTGGGAAGTGAACCTGAGTGCTGATCCCAAGGGAAAAAAGGGAAAAAGGGCTCTGCACAAAGCTCTGGTGGTGGAGGAAAAGCTGCTCCAGGGGGTCTGATCCCAAATTTCCTGCTGTTCTCCCCACTTCCAACACACCCCAACACCTTGGAGGACGCAGGGAGGTGAGAAAACCCCAAGGTTTCATCCATGGGATTTACAGCGGCCCTGGGATCTCCAACACCCTCGGGGTGTTTTCCAGGGATTTCTGGCTTGGGAACAGGGAGGAATCCCAGAGGAAGGCCCAGACTGACCTCGGCAGGAGGGCAGGGTGCTGCTCCACTGGCCGTTGGCCAGGCACTGGGATTGGGAAGCTCCCTCCAGGCGGAAGCCGGGGTTGCACTGGAATTTGGCCACGTCGTTGAGGTTGAACTGGGAGCCCTGGGTGAGCCCATTGGGGGGGTTGCCAGGGTGGCCACAGGTGATGGCTGCAAGCACAAAATGGAAATGTTACTCCATTTATTCCTGGGAAGAAAAGTGGATTATTCATTGGAAAGAGTTCTGGTGGTAGGAGAGTATAAAAATCCCACGTTAATCCCAAAACCCAAAGATTTGGGGCCTGTTCTGTTGAAATACTGGATCAAGTCAAGAGCATGGGATTTTTGTAGGTTTTACTGGTGCCAGGAATTCCCTGTATCCAGGAATTCCCTGCATCTCTCTCTAGGTGCCAGGATCCCACTGATTTACACCACATATCCCTCTCCAAAAATCCCAGCTCCTGCTCTTAATCCCACACCATCCCGGGCATCCCAAACTCTGCAGTTCCCTCCCTCTCTCCCTGTGCCAGTCCTGGCTGCTCCCTGCAGAGAAAAGTTACACCTGGAGGCAGAGAGAGAAGAGGGAAAATAGGAGGAAAATCAGGATTCCAACACAGGGCCTGAAGAACTGAGATCTGCCCAAGTGGGAGAAATTTTGTAGCAAAATTTTACTTTGAAATCCCTGAACTGAGGATTTTTCTGGAGTTTTTTTTTTTTGTTTTGTTTTGTTTCCCTGATGTTGCTGTTGGCTCAGGATGAGCTGCTCTGTAAACTCCCAGGGAAGGGGAGATCCAAAGGCTGGGGTGGGGCAGTGGGAAGCAGAGCCAATTCCAGCATCCCAAATCCTTCTGGGAAGTGGCTGAAACATTCTGCTGTCACCTCAGCAGGTGACACAGGGAGGGCACAGCCCTGCTGCTGGCAGAGCCTTTGATTCCAGCCAGTTCCAGGGCACAAAAGGAAACTTGGGATGAGCCATCAGGAGATTCTTGGCTGCCTAAGGAATGTGACATCCTGGGACAGCTGAGGACAAAGCTTTATTGATCACTGTCACACGGAATGTCCTGATTTGTCCATCAGGACAAATCCAGTTTTCCTGGACAGCTGCCAGGAGGAGCTTGAAGAGAAGATGAAATTCCCACAAAAGATCCAGAAATAATGGCTGGGCCACCAGAATGGGGATTCATTCCTGATCCAAGCTGGTGACAGGGATAAATGAGAAATCCAGAGTGCTGCAGGAAGCAGGTCTGGGATATCATTATTTGGAAACAGGGATTCTGTGTCTGGAATAAAAAGGCTTCCCACAGATCCATGGATCAAGTGGAGCTATTCCCATAGAGGAGGTGACTGCAGCAGGATGGGAGAGGAAATACCAGGAGAACTGGGAATGGTGCTGGGCCCTAAGTGGTGTCAGTAAAACCCCTGAGGTGCCTCATTCCAGAACCCACCAGAGCTCGGATCAACAATCCCAAATTTCTGTTATCCCCAAAGCCTAACCTGTGTAATAACTCAGATTTCCAGAATGGCTTGGGATGGAAAGGAGTTTAAAACCCATCCCATTCCAGCCCCTGCCATGGACATGAGAGTAAATTCCATCCTTTCCAAGCATTCTTTCCCCAGAAATCTCCTGCAGGGTCTCAGGCACTCCCCCAAATTTTGGCATCACTGCTAACTTTGCTAACTCAATCCTGATTTTTTGTTTTTTAGCTGGATTCTGCCAGGTCATTCCCTCCCTCCCATCTTTCCTTCCCATCTTGTTCCTTCCCCAGCACAGAAAGCTCCAGCCCAGACAGGAGAGATGGGAACAAACAACTGGAGCACCATGATATGAAATCCATGGATTGTGCTGCCTGTTGATAAGAAGATGCTTCAACTTATCAACACCTGAGAGCTGCAGGCAGTTGCTTAATTGGGTTATTTCCTGGGAAGATAAACAAGGAGGATGGACAAGGTGATTTGAGGGGGAGCAGAGGAGAAATCCTGATTTTCCACGGACACAGAGCGCAGCTCTCAAGGATTGTGACCACCAGCGTGTGTTTGTAGGGCCATGCCTGCCTTTAACCCCCTCTGACCCCCAAAAAGGTTCCTCTCCTCTGACCCCACACCTTCAGCCAGGAGAAATTCAGCGGGATTTTTGAAGCACAAAGCAGCAGAATCCTCGGGGAGCTCCGGGGATGCTCCTGGAGAACACCCGGTGCGCGCAGGCACGGCCACCCCGCATCCCGGGGGTGTGAGCTCTGCCCAAGCCCCTTCCACAGCCCCTCCCACAGCCCCTTCCACAGGCTCCTGGCTGGAATTTCCCCCCAGGGCTGAAGGAATGACAAGTACTTACGCACACAGACAGGAGTTTTCCCGGACCAGCGGTGATCCTGCTGGCAGATGCGCACGGACATGCCGATGAGGCGGAAGCCGGGCTGGCACTGGTACACCACACTGCCCCGGTAGTTGTAGTTCTCCCCGTTGATCTGCCCGTTCACAATGGGGCTGGGCACGCCACAGTGCCCGGCTGGAGAGGGGAGAACAGCGGCAATCACCTGGAGATCCCACCAAGGTGTCCCCCAAAGGCACCGCCCGCCCCTCGGATCTCTGCGGGATCGGGGTGAGCCCAGGCTGGACTGGGTTGGAAGGGAACACAGTGAGCATCCACAGGGATCTTCCACCATCCCAGGCTGCTCCAAGCCCTGTCCAACCTTTCCCTGGGCAGTTCCAGGGGTGGGGCAGCCACAGCTTCTCTGGGCATGGATGGGGTTCAGAGACACCCAGACTGGTTTGGGTCAGAAGGGAACATAAGGATCATCCACAGGGACACCTTCCACTGTCCCAGACTGCTCCGAGCCCTGTCCAACCTTTCCCTGTGCACTTCCAGGGATGGGGCACCCAAAGCTTCTCTGGGAATTCCATTCCAGCCCCTCACCACCCTCACAGGGAACAATTTCTTCCCAATATCCAGCCCAAACCTGTCCTCTTTTAGCTGCAGGCCGTTAAGCCAAGCCTCTGCTGTCAAAATAAACACCCCCATCCCAAAGCTCTCCAACACCTCACACCTACTGAAGCTGCAGGAATCAAACTCTGCCTCCCTTTTCCATCCACTTAAAACCCCACGGCGTGGATTCCTCCTCCCATCAGTCCCTAAAATCCCTGTTCCCTCCTGAGGGGTCTCTGGGAGCCTTTCCCAAACACTGTGGGTGCCACCAGGAGTTTCCCCAGGGATACCTACCCAGACACCGGACCTCAGCCCCGCTCCAGAGCCCGTTGGCCATGCACTCCCTGACCCGGGAGCCCACCAGGGTGTAGCCAGTATTGCAGGAGAAGATGGCAGTGGCCCCGTAACTGGTGAGGGTCCCGATCTTGTTCCCGTTGGGAGGGGTGGGCAGGTCCCCGCAGGAGATAACTAGGACAGATCCCAAAGGACAGTCAGCAAAACAGGCTGGGAGGGATGGGTTTCGAAGGGATGCACTCAGGCACGGCACCAGGAGTTACTGCTGGAGTGGGAAAGTTCATTAAATAATTCCAGGAATCGTAATAATTCCAGAGCAGTGTTAGATGAGGTGACAGAAGTAAGAGCTGTTAATATTTGTGCTTCAGGACAAAAGGGAAGGCTGGGAAGGAAGCAAAGGAGTTTTTCACACCAGAACTTCCTCATAAGGGAGTATTTCTGTCATTAACCCATTGCTGGAAGCAGCAGGAAGCCTGATTCCCAGAAAACCCACGGAATCATGGAATGGGTTGGGTTGGAATGGACCTTAAATGCCATGGGCAGGGACATCTCCCACTATGCCAGGCTGCTCCAAGCCCTGCCCAACCTGACCTTGGAATAGTACAAAATCTCCAATTAAAAGCAACACCCAGCTTTTCCCCACAAGCTGAAATTCCAAGATCTGCAGATCCCAGCTGGGTCTGTGGCATGCAGAAGCCCTTGCAAACCCAACTCCCGCTCAGAACTCCAGCTCTCCATTTTATCTTAATTTTCTCTGCCTTCAAGCTCTGCAAACCCTCCAGAGCTCCCACTGGGTGCTCCTGACCTCGGGGCACTGCCAAGATCCTGTCACTGGGATTTAGGTGGCAAATAAGGCTGAGGGAACAGAAGGAGGTCAAGCTCCTGCTCCCGGATCTGGAGGAAGAGCTGGCAGGGGGAAAAGTACATCTGTCAGCCATGCCAGCAGTCACAGCTCCACAAACAAAGGCAGGCAGCAGGGAAGGAGTGATTTTGCTGTCTCTGTCTGCACTTGGAGAGAAAAACCCTCCACCTGTGACAAAAGGAGAGATCCAAGGCACAGCAGTGGTGTCAGAACAACTGAGAGCTGCTGGGGTGCCCCGGTGGGTTTGATTTACAGGTGACACTGTTACCCTTGTAAACCCGGCGTGTGTTGAGAGCTGAGGCTTGACAGAAGAATTCTTGATTTTTTTCCTCCTTAAAAGCCCTGACTTCAGAGCAGCTGTGACAGTGAAACTGCTGGGACCCCACAGCAACAGCTGAGCTGACGGGTTTGAGATCCCAGAGAAGTGCTGGGATTAAACCAGGAATCAGATCCAGACCTCTCCCTGCATCCCAACTCTATTCCAGCAGCTCTGCTCTGGAAGCTCTCTCTACCTCAGCTGCTGCCAGGAGTCACCAAGTCCCACCCCACAGCAGGGACACCTTCCACTATCCCAGCTTGCTCCAACCTGGCCTGGGACATTTCCAGTGACCCAGGGGCAGCCACAGCTTCTCTGGGCAATCCATTCCAGCCTCCTCCCACCCTCACAGGGAGAAATTCCTCCCCAAAACCTGCACCAACCCATCCCATCTTGTACCCAAAGGGCACCATCTCCTTGGTTATCCATGATCACCCACCAGCACCACCCTGAAACCCCCGGGGCTGGGAATTCTGACCCCAAACACAAAACCCACCCCCGGTGCCACCCTGGGGTGTCCCTGCTCTTACTTTTACAGGTGGGCACGGGCTCCCCGATGCTCCAGGTGCCGTTGGCCTGGCAGCTGATGACCCTCTGGCCCGTGTAGTAGTAGCCAGGGTCGCAGATGAGCATCAGCTGGGCGTTGTAGTGGTACTGCACCTCGTAGGTGAGGCGCCAGCGGCCGTGCTCCACCGCGATGCTGCCCACGTCGGGACACGTCACAGCTGGGCAGGGGGAATCATGGCACAGAGAAAATGACACAGAGGGCTGGGTTAAGTCAGGTTTCAACCCCGGAAAATCCAGCTGTGGTGGGTGTCTTAGGTTGCAGGATGTAACAAAAAAGTCTGTATTCTATCAGTATCTGTTCAAACCAGGTGGGGCAGTGTTCTTTATCTCTCCCACACCCATCCTTCTGATGCCTTGGATTTTAACTTTCAGAGTTTTCAACCCCTGCAGTGCTCAGGGTGTAGCTCTGAAGTGTCTTGTAGCCTGGGAGCTGCTGCTCTCTCATGTTCCCATTGCCATACAAAGCCTCTCCCAGGCTGCTCTCCAAGGACACCCAGACTGTCCCGGGCCCAAAATGTGTAACCCAACATCTTGAGAGGGGGAGATAAGCCTGGGGAAATGACATCATTAAATAAAGTTTTAATTGGCTAATTGATACTGATATGCAAATGGACCAAACTAATAAAAGTGTGCAAACCTGTGACCCTGCGTCCATTTGGGTGTAGCCCCTGGGGGGCTTTGTCTGCCCTAAATGTACCTGAAGGCCCTTCAATAAATAGAACTGCTTTTCATTCCTGTAATTTTGCTTGCCCTCTGTTTTTAGGTAGCTCTAAAAGGCATCACAGCTGGCTGGGCAGCCCAGGTCCCCACTCACCCACGCAGAGAGGGGGTTGGTTCCCGTTGCTCCAGACTCCCTCCTGCAGGCACTCGGTGCTGGGCTGGGCGCCCGGCTGCAGCTGGAAGCCCTGGTTGCACTGGTACACGGCCTTGGTGCCCACCGTGTACTCCTTCCCAAAGACAACCCCGTTCCTCGGGGCTCTGGGAACTCCACAGGACAGAGCTGGGGAGAAAAAACACACCCCCCAAAAAAACCAAACCAAACAAACAAAAAAACCCCCAAAACAAACAAAAAACCAACAACAACAACAACAACAACAACAAAAACCACGGNAAACAAAATCAGGGAGCTGCTGGTTATGCATTAAGTTTTAAGTTTTTTTTCTGTTCTGCTTTAGTGTGCAGCTCTCAGCTCCATATTCAGTGTTACTGAGTTCTCTTCACAGGGCAGTCAGACACAACAATTCTCTCCAGCCCAACATTCAAGGACAATCCTTCCCAACCTCAGGCCCAAAAGCACAAACAACGTCAAAAAGAGGAGGCCAAGCAAGGAGGATGGAACTTCATCATTGCAAGTGATTCACTGGACACTTCACCTCAAGATGCAAATGGAGCAGAACTGATCAAAGTGTGGAACCCCGTGGGCAAAGCCCCTTTTCTGTGTCCATGCTGAGGCCCATCCTGGCAGGGGCTGCAGCCGGGCTCTGCCATTGCCAGGGTGGGGCCTTGGAAGGCCTTGCAACAAATCCCTGCTTTATTCCCCTCATTCTGTCTGCCCTCTGCTCCAGCTCACTCTGATCAGGCATCACTGGGAACCAAAATCCCGGGTGCCAAACCTTCCTACTGACAAACCCCAGATGCCACAGGGAATGCCCACCCTTTATAAAGGATCAGCTTTTTCAAGAGCAAAGCCGATCCTGAATCCCAGTTTCTCCTGGAAGAGGCTCTGGCTCACACTTCCCATGGTATCTGTACCACAGGATGCACCAGCAGAGTGCTCCAGAGTTTTCATGAGGAAATAAAGGATTCAACAGCGGCAACGCTCGGAGTTTGCATCCCACAGCAGCACCGACCCCAAACCCCTCTCCAGGAGCACTTCTGCACTACATAAGGCAGCAAATTGTGGAATTATGTTGTGACAGAAGGGAGGCTAAATTTAGCCTCACGGCTGAGGAGGTAGAGGGGGGGGATTCGGGGGAAAAATGGAAAAGCTGGTGTGGTGCCAGGCTGGAGAAGGCAGCGCTCCGGAGGGGAGGCTCTGCACCATTCCCACTGGAATCCTCAGCTCTGGGGGCAGGCCAGGGAGGGGACAGGCAGGTGACGGCCAGAAATACACAAAGAACCATGGTTACCCTTCTTCCCAACCCTGGGAGTGCCAGAGCATACAAAAATTCCAGTAGTGGTGTCTTCACACATATGGGGGTTTTTTCTCCCCCATCCCAAGCCCTTCCCTCTTTTCCTGCTCCCAGTTATTTCCTTCCCTCTTTGCCCATCTATTCCCAAGGCCTTGCTGAGGAGGATCAACCCTCAGTGCCCACCTGCAGCTCTGAGCCTGTTCTCAACACAGAATTCTCAACAGGAATTCCAACAGCAGCATCTTCACACAGATGGGGGTTTTTCCTCCCTTATTCCAAGGCCTTCCCTCTTTTCCTGCTCCCAGTTATTTCCTTCCCTCTTTGCCCATCTATTCCCAAAGCCTTGGAGACAAGGATCACCCCTCACTGCTCCGAGTCTGTTCTCAACATGGAATGCTCAGCGGGAATTCTGGCAGTAACATCTTCAGACAGACTGGGGGGGGGTTTCCTCCCTCATTCCAAGCCCTTCCCTCTTTTCCTGCTCCCAGTTATTTCCTTCCCTCTTTGCCCATCTATTCCCAAAGCCTCACTGCCCGTTCTCAACACGGAATTCCCAACGGGAACTCCTGACAGCGCCATTCTTTCACCGCCTTTTCCGCCGCTTTTCCCAGGACTCCTGGAACTCGATCCCAACGTCTCCGTGCTCTCACCTTGGCACAGGGGGATGGCTTCCCTCCAGTGGAAGTGGCCCTGGGGGTGCTGGCTGCAGGTGCTGGTGCTGTGTCCCACCAGGCGGTATCCGGCGTCGCAGCCGAAGCGCACGGAGCTGCCGGGGCGCAGCCCGGAGTGGCTCAGGATCATCCCGTGTGCTGGCGGCTGTGGGAGGCTGCAGTAGGGAGCTGGCAAGGAGGGCAGGAGAAACAAAACCAAATCACTGGATGGGCAGCATTGGGGTCATTCCCGTCCCACTCCCAGGAATTACACTGAGCTTCCCGGGAAACAGGGAATTGGTGATGGATCAACTTGGAGTCAAGGTGGGGAAGGAGCGCAGGGCTCTGGTCCAAGCCTCGGCCAGCTCCAGGAATAAGGAGTTGTCCCTGATAACTAAATATTCCTTGATTCATTTGCTGAGCAAGGTCATTCTTTATTTATGAGGCACTGGCAGGGTCTCAGCCCAGTCTGAGAACTTCCATTGGTTGAGAACTGCCAAGTTCCCAGACAGGGATTCACTGGAGGGAATTCTCAGCAAATATTCCTGCTCCGGCAGGAGTTTTGTGCTGGATGAGCAGCCAGGATTCCCTGATCCTGGTTCTGTCCCCAAACAGGTGAGCAGGAGCACAGAGTGGGTTTGACAATTCTCTGGAAAAGCTGTGACACCCTCAGTCACAGGGAAGTTGTGGCTCCGAGCAGCTATCGTGTCATTGCAAGTACACAAAAATTCAGGAACACAAAAATATTTGGGATAGTTTCCCTCATCCAGCTCCAGATGTTTTTGACAGTTCCCTGCAAATGCTGTAACACCCACAATCACATGAAGCTGTGGCTCCAAGCAGCTCCTAACCCATGGTCTGATGTTCTGGGATCTTCCAAAATCTCAGAATGGCCTCATTGCAAGGACATGCTCATTTAGGAGCACAGAAATCTTTGGGAAGGGTTTCAGACTCCAAGGTTTCTCCATGGAATTCCTCCTGATTATGATCCCATAATCCTGGTTCTGATTGTTAAAAGAATGGTTGAGAAACCAGCCAAAGCTCCAAGGTTTCTCCCTGGAATTTCTCCAGACTGTGATCCCACAATCCCAGTCCTGATTGTTGCAGAGTGGTTGAGACACGAGCCAAAGCTCCGAGGTTTCTCCTGGACAGACCCTGCCTTTCCCAGCCTCCCCAGCCTTGGCAACTCCTGCCCTCACAGCTGGACCTCTGCAGGAATTCCATGGATTCCCCTGGCTGTGGAGCTGCTCCTGCTGCTGGCAGAGGCAGCTGGGACTCACCGGAGTAGCGGATTTTGAAGCCTTTCCTGTTGTAGGCGTGGTCGGAGGACCAGCGCAGGAAGACGCTGTTCCCACTGCTGGTGACGCTCAGAGGGGCTGAGTAATTCCCACTCAGGGACAGCAGCAGGGGGCTCTGCCCAGAGGGACCTGGAGGGAAGGAGGGGACAGGGAAAATGACATTCAAATTTACATTAGTAAACCTGCAGACAACACTAAGCTGGGAGCGTGTGTGCCGACCTGTGGGAAGGTAGGAGGGCTCTGCAGAGAGACCAGCAATGGTTGGATCGGATGGGCGGAGTCCAACAGGATGAAATTTAAGAAGTCCAAGTGCCAAGTCCTGCATTTTGGCCACAAAAACCCCCTGCGTCCCCATAGGGTGGGGATGGTGTGGCTGGACAGTGCCCAGGCAGAAAGGGACCTGGGGGCACTGGCCAATAACCAATTATTAACCAGCCCCTGTGTTCTGCACTGGTTACCCTGAGAATCCCATTCCCAACAGCTCCTGGGCCTGGAGAATCTGCTCCCTGTGGCCTTCAGGGATGAGAATTCCCACTTTCCCAACTCATCCCCTGCAGCAATCTCTGCTGCCATCCCTCCCTGGAGTTTCCCAACTCCTGCCTCTAGGAAAAATGCTTCAGATCCAGCCAAAAAAACCCAGACTGCAGCCATTCCTTTATGCAGAGGATCAGTGAGGCTCAGGAGGAGCTGTCTGGAAGGCCAGTAGGAGTTTCCAGGTGGGGAGCTGGGCCTGGAATGCTCCTTCTCCCTTGATTGTCTGGGATTACAGAATCCCAGGAAGGTTTGGGAGGGAGGGACAGAGGGGTGACTCTCTTACCATCGAAGATCTCAAACTCATCGAACTGCTTCTCGCTCAGGAAGTACTCGATGGTGAGGGAGATGTTGTACCCTGGCTCCACCCTCACCACCCAGGAGCAGGTCTGGAAGTGGGGGTAACTCCCCAGGAAGCTCTGGCTCAGGATCACCCCGCTGGAATCCGTCATCAGCTGGTTCATGGGGCAGTGCACTGGGAATGGAAATGGATACTCCTGGTTTTCCAGAGGAAGGATGGAAGCACAAGGTCTGCCTTCATGCCTTGATCCCGGGGGCTTGGAGAATCCCAAAATCCCACAAATCCTAACAATTGTCACACTTGAAAAAAAAGGGCAAAAAGCAGCAAAGCCAACGAACCATTCCCACTGCCTTGGTCTCAGTTCACACCTCTCCCAAAATGAGCAGCACCACAACCAGAACTCTCCTGAGGCACAAAAATCTCTCCAGGAAACTCTGGAAACTCTGTTAGAACAAAGGCTGGAACTACAGCTCGTCCCATGGAATTGTAACTGGGACATGAGAGCTCCAATTCCTTCCTCTCATCACCACCCTACACTCAGCTTCTGGAAATATTAAACCCAGCTGGAAAGGCTGAAAAAAAGGCCAAGAAAATACTCCAGAAAAGGGGAAAACACACAGAGGAAAAGGATAAAGAAAGAAAGGGATAAAGAAAGGGGAAAGGGAAGGGAGGGAGGAAGGGAGGAAGGGAAGGAGGGAAGGAGGGAAGGAGGGAAGGAGGGAAGGAGGGAAGGAGGGAAGGAGGGAAGGAGGGAAGGAGGGAAGAGTGGGATTTTTGGGAACAGGAACAGGGAACTTGATGATCCTTGTGGGTCCCTTCCAGCTCAGGATATTCCATGATTTTATGGATCCATCATTTTCCAGAGCTGCTGCCATGAATCCCCCAGGGAATTTCCCCCTGGAATTTGCTGAGAGCCCAGCCCTGGCACAGCCCTTCCCTGCTCAGGGTGGGGTCTCACTCCCTTCCTCCCAAAATCCCTCACTCCCGGCATCCTGGAGATGGGAAAATCAACCCCAAGAATGAAAAACGTGCAGGAAAACCTCCCAGAGATCCCTCCCTGAGCAGGGAAATCTGGGAATTCTGGAAGCTTTACCTTCACAGGTGGGTGGGGGTCCCTCAAACTGCAGGTGGGTGCCCAGTTTGCAGGTGAGGATCTCATTCCCAATCAGGGTGAAGCCGGGAAGGCACCGGTACCTCACGATGTCACCTGGGAAGGGATGGAAAATGGGAATGAGAGGGGGGAAGTGCACAAAAAAAGGGGAAAAGAATGGAATAAAAGGGGGAAATAGAGGGGTAAAAGGGGGAAGTGCAAGGAAAAAAAGGGGTAAATCAGAAATGAAAAGGGTAAACAGAGGGATAAAAGGGAAAATAGACAAAAGGGGGAAATAGAGGGATAAAATGGGAATAGAGGGATAAAAGGGGGGAAATGCAGGAATAAAGGGGTAAATGTAGGGATAAAAAGGGTAAATAGAGGGATAAAAGAGGAATAGAGGGATAAAAGGGGGAAATAGAGGCATAAAAGGGAGAATTGCATGAATAAAAGGGGGAAATGAAGGGATAAAGGGAGGAAATGCAGGAATAAAGTAAATGCAGGCATGAGAAGTGTAAATCAGAAATGAAAGGCTCAGAAAGCCATGCTGGAGTCACCCTGGCATAAACTGCTGTCACCACACCAGATTTATGGATTATTCCAGGTGCAGACTCCCCTCAAAGAGAGCAGCCAGGGCGAGAAGCTGCTCCAAGAAAAATCCTGGCTGCAGCCACTTAAAAATCTGGATGGCAAAAAAAAATCCCTAAAAAGCTCCTGAAAGATCCCCAAGAAACAGAACAAAGGCTCCAAAGCCTTGTGTGCAACACCTGAGAAATATCATTAATCCCAAAGATTCCTGAGTGATTCCAAAGAGGCCCAAGGGCTCTCCCAAAAGACATTTTTCCAAGGAGGAAAAGGCTGGGAATAACGGGAACACCAGGATGCTGTGTTTGGTGTTGATCTCCCATGGAAAAACCTCCTGGAAGCCCAGATTTTGGGAGGGGGGACAAGGCCATTCCCAGGAGCTGGAGAGGTGGGGATGAGGATGAGGAGGAGGAGGAGGAGGAGGAGGGAAGGTTTTACCAATGTTGAACTCCTCGTTCTCCGTGATGATCTCGGCGTTGGGAACCATGGTGGGAGGCTGGCAGCGGAAAAGCTGGAAAGCTGGGAAAGCAAGGGAAGAGCAGCACATCCTGAAGGCAGCCACGATGCAATCAGGGGAATTCCTCCCCCTCTCCACAAGGAAAAAATCCTCCCCCCTCTACGAGGAAAAGGAATTGGCAAAATCCAACCAGGCCTTTCCCCTCACAAATCCGACAGAGATGGAGGCAGGAATTTGCATCCCGACATTTCTCCCACCCCAACAGGAAGATTTTGGGCATTCCTGGACAGTGTTTTCTCTTTGGGGATGTCACCATCAATTTTTGGGATGTTGAAAAAGGATCTTGGTGCCCCCTCAGAGGAATTCAGGCAATCCCTCAGGATGGAAAAGTCTCAGGCTGCTCCAGCACCTCATAAATGAAATTAATTATTCAGGGAATTCCATCCCTTGGACAGGGATCTCAAAACTCATTGATTTTTTTTTTTAAAAAACTTGGGAGTTAGTGATTTCTTCCACAAAGAATTCCAGGAGTGAGAATATTTCCAGCTGCAAATCCTTGGAGTTCACAGAGTGACCTGAGCAAGGTCCAAGTCGGTGCTCAGGGAAGGTGAAAAAGGGCAAAATCTGCAAAACTCTGTGGAAAAACTGAGCTGGAAACTTCATGGAAAAAACTGGGCTGAAAAGCTTTGTGGAAAAAAATGGGCTGCAAAACTTCCTGGAAGAAACTGGGCTGGAAAACTTCACAGAAAAAACTCAGCTGAAAAACTTTCTGGGAAAACCTGGCCTGGAAAACTTCATTGAAAAACTGGGCTGGAAAACTTTGTGGAAAACTTGGGTTGAGAAGCCTTGTGGAAAAAATTGGGCCGGAAAACTTAGTGGAGAAAACTGGGCTGAAAAACTTCCTGGAAGAAACTAGGCTGGAAAACTTTGGGGAAAACCTGGGTTGAAAAGCTTTGTGGAAAAAATTGGGCTGGAAAATTTCCTGGAAAAAATTGACCTGAAAAACTTAGTGGAGAAAACTGGGCTGAAAAACTTTCTGGGAAAACTTGGCCTGGAAAACTTCATTGAAAAACTGGGCTGGAAAACAGGTATTTTTTTGCATTTTCCCAGAACTATTCCTCCTGTTCCCAACATTTTCCCCATCCCAGGAATGCTGGAGCACAGACCATAGAAATAAATGGCGAAGATGCCTCCGTTGGCGGCGTCGCTGTGGAATTTCAGCAGGACCTGGTTGGAGGAGCTCTGGGCTGATTTCTTGGCTGAGTTGCCCGTGAACACCCCCAGCTGGGGGGCTGTTTGCTGGGGCCCATCCCTGATGGCAGCAACACAAGGAAAAAGGATTATTCCATGGGTTTAACTGTAGGAACCCGACCTCCCCCTGCCCTGCACGCCCAAGGACTCCTCCCTTCCTCATCCTCCCTTCCCCACATCCACTTTTCAGACCCCAATCCCTCTCCCCGCTCCAGTTTAACCCCTACAACCTCTCCTGGCTCACAGTGCTCACCCAGCTGACAATGAGAATTTCAGCCTCAGAAACTGAGGGATTGGGAGCTGTTTCCCAAAGGAATTTCACTCCCTGTTTGCCCAGCAGACACAGGGATATTATGGAGGTCAGACATTGAGTGCTACAAGCTCAAAATTTGCTCACAAACTCTTTAATCAGAGCAGCTCTGTGAGCTCCCCTGGCTGTCTGAAGTCAGTCATCTCTATTATTATGCATAAATAATATTTTTAAATAATAACATATAAATAATAAATAACAACAAATAATATAATAAATAGATCATAAATAATATTTATATTTATTCATATTAAAAGAAAACTCAAAAAAGTCGTAATTTCTTTTCCCTTCTCCAAAACACCAGGAAGCTCCCAGCCCGCAAAGGGGATCCCAGGGGTCCCATTCCCAGTTGCTGCTATTTAAAAGCCATGAGTATTTCCCAAAATGAGCCCTTGGAGGAATTCCTGGCCCTCTGCACCCACCAGACAGTGATGAAGTCATTGTAGGGCTCTGTCTGCAGCAGGGTGAAATTCAGGTGGATCCCATATCCCACGGGCACTGTCAGGAGCCAGGTGCAATCCTGGGAATTCGGGTACTGGTTGGGGAAGCCAGGAGAATAAACTGTCCCATTCTGGGCAGTGACATTGCCCCCACAAGGCACTGCAGGGGAGCAGAGAGAAACACAAACCCTGTGAGGAAATAACCCCTTTAAATATCCTTATATCCCACTGCTATTCCTTTTTTTTAATACAAAGATAACAGTTCAGCATACAGGAAGATCCAGATCTTGGACTAATTCACCTCGAATAATTCCTCTCTGCCACAAGCACATCTCACATTTTCAGCTTGATCCCATGACAATAAATTTTTGAGTTTTGAGATTTTTTGAGAACTCAATTTTTGAGTTCTTCGGGCGACTGCCAGGGTCTTCTGTCCAGATGTGGATTTTATCCAGCTGTGCCAGCCAGGTGAGCCCAGAAACTCCTCTCTCACACCCCACTGAGAGTCCCTGGGCTCCCCCAGCTGCCTGCACCCATGGAAAACAGAGCTTGGGAAGGGATCACCCCAGGGCAAATCCATGCCCTGGATCCTGCAGCATGGAGCAGCTGGCAGGGAAAGGGGGATTGGGGTGGCAGGGAAAGGGGGAAATGAGGATTGGTGTGGCAGGGAAATGAGGATTGGGGTGGCAAGGAAAGGAGGACTGGGGTGGCAGGGAAAGGAGGATTGGGGTGGCAGGGAAAGGAGGGTTGGGGTGGCAGGGAAAGGAGGG
>VZTR01006857.1:25563-41821 GCA_013400775.1 Chaetops frenatus | reverse complement strand
GAGGTTTGTTGAGTGGGAGGCAGGAGAGTATAGGAGTATTATACACCCTCTTAGGCCCAGTCAGCCCCTTTACAATTCCACTTGTCTGTGATGAGGTCTTGTCTTTGGTTCAATTCAGTGAAGTTGAAGTGAGTTTCTTTTAGAAGAGATTTCCTTGTGTCAAGAGAAGTAAAACTTTAATTCTCTAAAATGCTATGATGATAAAATATAAGTTTATATTCTCTTTAAATTTCGAAGTGTGCAATAAAGTTTTTTACCCTTGATGAAAACCAGTTAGCTTCATGCCTGTAATTTTTGTGGATGTTAGCAGGACTACTTAAATGGTTTTTCTAAGAGTTAAATTATTAATTAGGACTTACGATGACTTAACAGTTGTGCAGTATAGTATGTGTAAAATAGATCTCTAATTAACTTATTATTCAGTTGTCACAAAACATAGTAATTTATTTTTAAGTAGTAGTAGTTCACTTAAGATACTAAATCAAATTGGCTTCACTTAAATTTTTAGGAGTACTCTGACATCAGCTTGTATCTTAAAAATATCATTCACAATATAAATCAAACAGATTATTCAATAGAAGTCCATAATCTCCTAATTTATAAAATTACACTTAGGTAGTGTTAGGCAATGGCACCACTTTCTTTGTTCTCATTTGAATTTCAAACTTTCTATTAGCAGCATCAGTTTCTCTCTCCCTCTCTCTCCCTGTCCTCTGGCTTTTGCATGCGCTGTGTGTTTGGCTAAAAGCGTAATGAAGGAAACCTATTGATCTGCTTGCTGGAAGGATAGTGGCAACAAAATGTTTACTGCAGTGGTATTCCCTACTTTCTAAAAAATAAAGTTTTTCAAAGAGGTAGACACTCAGGTCCCTAGCTTGTCATGTGTTTTATTTAGCCTCATGGCGTGGTTAGAACATGGTATCTTTTAAAGTGAAAGCTCTACCAAATACTGTGTTAGTCCTCTCTCCCACAAAGAATAATATTTCCATAAAGATAGGTTTGGAATATGCATTGTCTGCATATTGATTGATGGGGTTTAATTGTATGCTTAGCATTGTTAATAATGTAGCAGAGACCTGTATTATCTTACCTGATAATAGAGAATCATCAGTGCAGGGAATCAAGGAGCGGTATTCAGTGAACAAGAGGAAATATTATTTCCTTCAATAGCTAGTTGACTTTAGAAGACCATTCAAAGACTGCATGAAGATTTTTAAGTGCTGTAAGTTAAAGTATTTTATAGAGTGTACATTGCAAAATGTTGTCAATAACTGAATCTTGTTTTTCAGAATTAAAGCCAGTGAAGACTGGTTGTCCTTCTGCTTAGACTAGTTTGAATAGAAGGCAGTGCTGAAAGACCAGGAACAACAACTCTGGCTTTCAGATGTTTGCAACCAGCATAGAACCTGAATTTAGTTTTAGGTACAGGATGCTAAGTTCCTTGTAGGTATCTGTTACAAATCTGCTCTACATAGCCCAAAAGGAGTAAATGTAAGCAGGACCCCTGTTCTTTTCTCTGATTTCAGGCAGAAGCCCAGCAGATAGAGAACTTGGTTCATTACCTCTGACATACAAAAATATACTGAGCCATTGAACTGAAATTTCTGCATTAAATTCAGATGCCCTACCTCATTGCCTTATGAGTGCTGTATACTTTGTAGAAATGTTTTTTCAAATTTGAAATAATATTTTTCCAAGAAATAAATGAACACAACAGAGCCAATAAGGATCCAATAATCATTTGGAGGTTGTCCAATTATGTTGGCACAATCTACTCCTGGTTTTCTGTGATTTTTTTTTTTTTTTCAGCTGCAAATAGAAAAATTAGTTTTTAAGTAAAATTTGAATTTATAGGTATTTCTCCTTCAATCATGACCAAGAACTCAGAGCTTTCTATTTGGCAATTGCCATTTAAAGGATTACTTTTTGATTTGCTAATAGTACCACCTTACTCTAGGCTTGACAAAAAATAATTAATTAAAATTCTTACTTCTAGAGAAGCGCACATTAAAACACAAAAATTTATGAAGAAACTGTGATCTTCCTTATTCACAGAAAATAGTTTTGCTACTGCTATCTTCATTCATGATATAAGGATTAGTTTAGGATTAGGATTACGAAACTTCTTCTCTAGCATTCTGTCTGCCATATGAGAATAGAGTATGGCAAAATTTTCAAGTTACATCAGGAAGGACAGTGTGTTATTGCAATAATCTGATCAAAGTATTCATTAATAACTTTGATTAATGACATCTTAGATAATTTTTCTAAAAATTCCTTAACAAATGTTGCTATATTTGTACTTTAAATACTATTTATCTTTGTTCACCCACTGCTGAATTTCAAATTAGATCCATTATTAGTTCATACATTCAAAATAGAAGCAAGATGTTACCTAAACCTACAGCTTCTCTGTGCATGCTACTTAGCTTTTGACTTCTGCCAAATAAAATTATACCTTCATAATAACATTTTGCACTTAAATTTTGTACTAATAATTTCAATTCAAGCACTAAGATAATTTACCAAAAAAAGCCTATTTAACATTAGGGAGAGTGGTAAAATATGGAGTTTTGAATAGCATTTCATTTCATGTTACAGATTTTGGCTTAAAATTTATCTTTTCAATTTAACAAAATTGTGATACTTTTTATTGATTTTTCCTATGGCAAAATACTTTCCAGGTCTGCATTTATCAGAGAAAGAGCAAAGAAATAATTTATATCCCCCCATCTGGAATTTAAAGTTCCCTGCTTTTTGTTGCAAGACAAATTTTATGTTTCAATCTTTAATTAATATTCCCCCTTGCTTCTTGTACCACGGAATGGGAAGACATTTCACCTTGCCTTATGGTAGAGATGTGCAATCCTTTATGAAAAAATTAGATCAAGCCAAAGAGCTATCAATGTTATTTTAATTTTGTTTGATTATAGCTTAGACTCCTTTGCATTATCTAAAGTCAGTCTTGCCATTATTTCATTATAAATACATCTATTTAAGCAAAGGGGTTTTTTGCATTTTCTTGTGCTGTACCATACTTTTGACTGTATGGCAATAAAATTGGCTTGATTGAGTATAACTGTGAGGGTTTTTTTCTACACAACCACTTTTTTCCTTTTAAATCCTGTGTTAGGCTGCTCACTAGCATACAGTGTTTAGAATTAATCAGCTTGTTTGAGAGGCCAGACATTATTTTGCAGTATGTTACACTGGTAATAACACTTAGTGCAACTGTTCTCTAGCTCCAGCTCCCAAAGCAATCTAACTATGAAGAGCTGGCTTTAGTAATAGAATCTATAAAAAATTAGTCCAAAGTCTGAAATACCAATGAATCAAAGTAGAGCAAAGCTTCTACTGCTGTTACAGCTTTTGGAGTAATCACTGATGTAAAATGCCATGCATGTGATTTAATTTACATGTATCTCCAGCGGGCAGTGTCTGTTTAAATACATGGAAATCAAATTAGATATTCACAGCAGTGTCAGTATCAATAATGCATAGCTCAAATGTCAGTCGATTCCCCTCAGTGCTCCCTGAGTTATCTTCCTATTTTTCCCATTTTTCAAATGCCATTTTGTAACATGGANTTTTTTTTTTTTTTAAGAACTGGAGGGCTGAATGAATGTCCTTATTCACAGTATTTTCTATTTCCCTTTCTCATCTTCGAGTTTCCAAAATTCAGTGCTGCTACAAGCCCAGCCAAGTTAGTATTGTGTTCTCAGCTTCATAACTGCTGTCGAGAGCCTGGTGGTCGCTGTTGTGCTGGACCTTGCAATCCACACTTCCAAATTCAAGACAGCACTAAAGGAATCTTATCTTACTGACCTTTTGGGGCTCAAAGCAAAATCCAAAATGCAAATCCTCTTTCTTCATTTGTATTTCTGGTTGCTTTCAAAAATAATTTCCAACTTGTGTTTAACAATAATTTTTAGTGCAACGTTTGTTCCATTCCAGCCTCTCCTTTCTATAGCTTAGGAACCCCCTGAAATCTTCGTGTTATTCACTCATGACCACTCTGATTTCACTTTAAGGATTCTCCTCAGAGGAATACAGTCTGTATTTATGTCTCAGCTCAAAGGCAGAAATCTAGCTCTTCATACAGTAAGATCACTGTCTGATATTTACTATTCAGATGGATTCATGAAATGAAGATTTAGTTTTCTTAGAGTTGTTGCTCCCTAGTTTGAATCTTAAACTTTAAAGAACTTTATTTATTTTTGTACTTCAAAGTGTACAAGACTAAGTTTTTGACTCAATATTGTATATATGAGACACTATAATATACACCAGATATAAGATTGGTACCTGTGTTTCCTAGTTTTGGATCTTGTACTTGAAGTCCTTCAAATTTAATCCTCTTAGCTCAAGTAAAAATATTAAGCTTAACTAAAATCAACTTCTTTGAAGTTACGCTAGTGCAGAAATTATGATCATTCTACATGGGGAAAAAAGTTTTGTTCCTGCTCATATAGTTAAAAAAGTAGGCCAACCATTCACTTTAGAATGATAATAACTATAAAAATCTCCAACCAAAATTTCTGGTAAACACCAATGGAAAAAGGTAAAATTTGGCTTTAAAGATGCTTTTAAAAATATAAAAATTGGGTGGTGCCTTTTGCTGACTCTTTGAGCCTGAAGACTCACTGCTCATTTGATTGATGGCTTTTGAAACCATAAAGTCACAGAAGAGAGTTTATAAATTTTGATTGCTTTGTTCCTGTTTACATGTGTTTGTATTCCTTTAACATAGAAATACAAGGAATGTTACCTTTATGGTCAGCTTCTAGGAAGATAAGATTGCAAGCATGAAATAGGAGTTGTAAGCTTTGTTAGCCTACAAGTTTGAGTCAGACTAATTCAAACTTCAGTGGAGAGATGCTTTTTCACTCCACAGACCTTGGATCAAAGGGATGGAGGCCATAGGCCTAGCAGCAGATAGGTGCAGATACAGTAATGCTAAAAATTCCAAACATGCCTCTGCCAATTCCCCACCAACATTTTTTCAGATATTGACTAGATAGTAAGAAAACTGAATTGTGTTTCCCAGCAGTAGCAGGTGTGGTGAACAGTGACTCCGTCTCTGCTGTTTCTGGAACAGTGCTGTAGCAGGAGGGCCTGAACGGGTGCCAAGGAAGCCTCTGTCACATTTTCTGTCTCCACATTAGTGCTGACCTAATTTTTCTTGCTGGGAAAACTTGTTGCATCACTTTAAGGGGTACTCATTTTCTGTGTGTCCTTCTTGAGAGACACATTATGTGATTTTCATGTCATGCCACAGCTGGCAGTGTGCACTCCCAGCCCAGAGAGCCATTTGTGTCCTGGGCTGCATCCAGAGCAGCGTGGGCAGCAGGGCCAGGGAGGGGATTCTGCCCCTCTGCTCTGCTCTGCTGAGACCCCACCTGCAGGGCTGCATCAGCTCTGGGGTCCCTGCACAGGAAGGACATGCACCTGCTGGAGTGAGCCCAGAGGAGGGCCATGAGATGATCCCACAGCTGGAGCATCTGTCCTGTTAAGACTGGCTGAGAGTTGGGGCTGTTCAGCCTGGAGAACAGAAAGCTCCACAAAGACCTCTGCAGCCTTCCAGTACCTGAAAGGGACTACAAAAGAGCTGAAAAGGGTCTTTTTACAAGGATATGTAGTGATAGGACAAGGGGAAATGGCTTTAAGCTGAAAGAGGGCAGGTTTACATTAAAATGTTAAAGGTGGTGAGGCACTGGAACAGGTTGCCCAGTGAAATTGTGGATGCCCCATCCCTGGAAGTATTCAAGGCCAGGTAGGACAGGGCTCTCAGCAACCTGGTCTAGTGGAAGGTGTCCTTGCCCATGGCAGGGGATTGGAACTGGATTACCTTTAAAGTCCTTTCCAATGGAAACCATACGGTGATTCTATACTGAGCATTCCAAATGCAGTTGAAATAAATGGCAACTGAGGAGCTAATATCTGCAATCTGACTGTAGGCATGTCAGGTTAAATTAGATCCAGATGTCTCTGGGTCTCAGTTTCCCATTTCTAAAATCAAGTCATCCCTGTGCTTCACAAAGATTTTGCAAAATTCCTTCATGTGTATTACAAGGTTTTGTTCTGTAGAACTGAGCCCAACAGAGAAATCTCTAAAGAATTAAATAATTACCCATTTAGCAGACACTTTGAGTAATGTTTAGTAAGTAAAACATGAAACTAGTCTTTGAGCAGGAAGATTAAAATGAAGTAGCCTTATCTTGTTTTATGCAGAAGCCCTAGTGAAAATAATTATGATGAAATTACGATGCCTTCATGTCAAAGGAAAAATGAGTTGCCCGCATAACATTGATCTGTCCTAAATATTGTTTCACTTAAACTTCCCAATTTTACTTGACTGTATTTGAATAAAGAATTTATTTTAAAATTTTGTTTTGAGGGTCACGCAATTCAAGNTTTTTTTTTTTTTTTGCAGTAATGTGGATATTTCACTGTTTTAATGCTACATTGAAATTAGCTGTTGCTGGGTAAAGAAATAAAAATGTGAAAATAGTTGAAATTTCATTGAAAAGCAAAATACCTGTAATAGAAATTAAGTTTTTTTAAATGTCAACCATACTAATCAAGGGTTAGAGAGTAATTTATGGTGTGCTTGAAGACAAGGATTTCTATACATCACTCATATCTGATTGAAAACAGCTTAAAAAGTTGGTTAATCTGGGACAAGGAGTTCAAAAAGTCTTAATGCTGGTCAGATAGGATATAACTCAGACATCTAATGCATACTTGTAAGGCTAAGTGATTTGTCAGTCTAATTGCCAGGGTGTGAATTTATGTGAAAATAGGCAAGTAAATACCATTTCCGTGGCAAACAAGGATAACAGGAATTTTTTGCCCTTGTACCTCTTAGGAAAAACAGCTTGTTCTTTCTGCCTTTTTTTACACTATCTGTTTCTCAAACTGGAGACTATTTCCAGGGCATTTGGAGAATGTTCAAGATTTTCATTCAAATAGAAGTTCTTGTTCATAGTTAGTAATACAAGTAGTAGAATGTTTTATTTTGCCAAGTGCAGTGTTTCTAGAGATTTCTTGTGTCTTAAAAATCCCACTTGAATTTTGATAGGACAGGTTAGAAATACCTGTTGGAGCTTGTGCACAAATTTGGCAAGAATGTTTATGATTTGATTTAATATGGGCTTTAGCTTATAAAAGATACTTGATCTCTTCGTATTTGGGTATTATAATTAATGCAGCTTCTCTGAACAAAAAGCAGTATGATCTTGAATAAGCTCTGAACTGCCCCTAAAATATCACAGAAATGTGCCATCTTTCCAGTGTTACTCATACAGCATTATGCTGTCCCCTTCTCCTAAGAACACAAAATGCAGCTCATATTTTTTTCTCATACAAAGGTAAAAATGTCATTAAAATTACTCTGACGAGAAGAAATCCCCTTTGCTTCTTTTACTTCTCAACTGTGAAGCCTATTCTGCGAGTTTGTAGTAGCCAGTTAGCTTTCCCATTAGCTTACTGGGATTTGCTGTTTTGTCTCCTTTTTTTTGCTGTATATATTGTAGTTCTTCCTCTTTCCTCATTGTGAGGTGTTCAGCTTGCAATTTTTGTTGGCATTTAAGATTTCTTTGAATCCTCTGCTAGAAATAAATATATTGATTTTACCTCTCCAGGACAATGTCAGTTTCTGTTGAGAGGTGACTAATCCCAGAAAACTGCCCTGTGCCTTTTCATTCCATATTGTTTGAAATATTGAACAATACCTTTTTTTTTTAATACTGCTCCTGTAAAAGGAACCAATTCAGCTCTTATGTTTCTATGGTGTATTCATCAATCCACTTCCACTGTCCTGCTTGAATAGTAGTTAGGATGAACCATAATCTGACCATAGAATTCCGTATGTGTGTTCATAGTCTACTGGGAAAGAATTATCAAAATTAAAGAAGTCTATGTAAAGTGTAGGTGATTAGAAAAAAACTCAGAAAAGTGAGCTCAGTAATATATGGATCAAAACAGTGACATATTCATGATTTAAAATTTAATTTTGTTCAGTGTCCAGTCTACCAAGCATAACACTTAATTAGTTGTAAAAATCTGCTCCTAAAATTATTTTGTCTTCAAATTATTTTATGTTTATTTCTTCACACTGACTCCAAATGAGTTATTTCTTGTGTGGAATACCACATTATTTCTTATTCATATTTAAATTTTGGTGAGCTGAATCACACCATCAGTAGAGCTTGTTTTAAAAATTGTGTTAATGAGCAATGTCTGCTGCTATCAAATTCCTTGTGCTCACTCTTCTTTCCATTTCAGAAGTGACCTCAGTACACTAAGAAAAAATTATTCTGTTGTCGTGGACTGACTTTGGTCCCAATTCAGATGGCCGTAAAGCATTCTTTTAAGGCCTTGTGTGTTCAGCTCAGTGTAAAAGTGTTGTTTGAGTAAGGATTGATTCCTGAAATAGGAAGATTGCATGTTGTAATAGGATTATTTAATCCTCACATACTTTATTGAATGTTTTCTGAAGTACACAATTCCAGATGAACTTTTTTTTTTTTGAATTGGACAATCTTTAAGGTCCCTTCCAACCCAAGCCATTCTTGTGAATGTTTTTTTAACAACTTCATTTTTATATTCCATATTAATTCAATCAAAGCTATTCTCTCTGTTCTTCAGGTTGGATTTAACACAGTTTATTTAATGAAATCAACAATGTATTTCATTGCATTTTTTTATTTGCTCCTAGTTTAACCTTATGGATATTGCTTAGAATAACATGCCAAAATCAGTTTTTAAAGTATTATCAGAGCAGCTTGAGACATTGTTATTCATGGTTTAGTTTTCTCTTACCTGTTAGAGACACTGAATAATGAATGTTGCACTCTTAGAGGATAAAAGGTATTTTAGGCAGAAGACGCTGTGCAAACCCCTACAGTTATAAATCCAAACACATGTGATTTGAAATCTGTTTAAATCAGGCAAATATTTCAGAGACCATTCAAATGGTAAGTGCACAGTGCATATTGTACAGAACTCAGGTCTTGTAATTACTAATAAATCACGTGCAGAACAAAAGCAGCAGCAACATACTTTCCCACATCATAGCAGAGAAGTTGTCTTCATAAAGCCGCTGAAGTTTCAAGGAAAGGCTGCATGAGTTATGCACTTTCTCACCAGCAATAAGTGCAGTAGGTGCAATAGCTCATGAACAGGCCTGCCTGGTGTTTGGGAGGGTGAGAGGAAATACAGTTCTGAACTTAGCAGCTGCTGTGCTTTGCTTACCCTGCTTCCTTCATTACAGCTTGGCGAGCTCATTCCCTCTGCTGTACCTTAGTCCTCTGTGTCTGCGTATGTTTGGGTTTCTGCTGGTGGTTCCACATTCTGCATGCTTTCCTCAGAGTGGAGCAATGTGCCTTCCCACAAGTGCTAAAGGTTATTGGTCAGCCTCCTGCAGGCTCTGTGCTCCTGAGAAATGGGCTCTTTCTGTTGGTGGTAACTCATGTTTTGATGTCATTGTTCTGAACTGTTCTTCATGTTGTAATATTGAGTTAAAAATGTACTCCCGTAAGAGTTAGCTTTTCATATTGGGCTGGAAACTCTTCATCTTTGTCTAGAAATTTGTTTTATTATAACCAATGGCTTTTAATTGTACCTCCCATAATGAAGAGCTGACTTAATACTCTGTGCTAATCTTGTTATGACTTTAAAAAGGTAAGTAATTTCTCTAACAATTCCTAACAGTCATGGTAGAGTGTTAAAGGGTTTCTCAGGTTTTTTTTTCATTACTTTTCACATGAATTTTTCACTTGTAGCATGAACTTTTTTTGTGTGTCTTTTTCTATTTTTCTTGTAAAAAAATTTTTTTAGACTGATTTTATTTGCAGCAAAACATATTATGTAAATTTGAATGAATCCAATTTAGTACAGCCACTGATTTTATTTTTTAGACCAGTCATGACAGATAGAAGTTGTCAGCAGGACTCTTTATTTTTACCATTCCCTTTATTTATTTTTGAGTACTTTATTTCACATTCTATTTACTACTTCAGCATATGGGAGAAAGCTTACTCTGCATTCCACCATGATGAAGTTACATCTTCAAGAACATAAAATCCAGTTTGCTTAAAATACAGAGTAATGTGAACTGAGTGCTTTGGGTTTGGTTACATTCTGTCTGAACCATGCAGGGGAATGGTACTGGCTGGTAGCCCAGTGTATCTTCTACCAAGATAGATTATGAGCCAAGTGGCTGTAGAATGGACAAACAATAAATCTATACTTTCCCTGTGAAAGAAAAGACAGCCATAGGTTGTTATTTTTGTAACTACCTGTGAATGAGAAGGATTAGAATAAATTCTACTGATAATAATTCTCCCCAGTCAGTCATGGTGCTATATGCAATGTAGCATGGATTCCTCAGTTAACAATAGCTGTGAAAAGAATACAGATTTTTTGTAAATGTCACAAATAATGAAGTAGTAAAACATACAAATAATGAATGTTTTAAAAGGCACTTAAAGCATGTGACCCCATTTATAAAAAGCTCCATTGCTGCCAAAACTATATGCATTAGGAAAGTGGTGGGGATTATTCAAAATCATTTTACTGGACTTTTGATTTAAAATAACATTTAGGATAAGAATGTGCAATTCATATTAAACAGAAGTATTATGTAATAACTAATTTTGATGTCAGTTATGTTAAAACATGGTTTGTATTCTGCAGCTGTGAGCATAGGTTGGGAAACGATCAAGTCTAGCTGATCAAGCCTTTTATTTTATTATCATGGATTCCTCTTCCACAGCTGCTTTTAAAATTTGTGGGAAGCAAATTATTTCTCATACTGCATATGTTGCCCACCAGGTGAGTGATAACATGGAAACTTTAGGCTGGGTGTAAGAAATCAAAAAGTAAATATGAAGTCCTCTGTGTGCACAGAATTAAAAAAATGACCTGTAAGAGGCTGTATGTAAAGCCAGCTGTCTTTTGTTACCATTGTCATTTGGACATTTTAAGAGCAAAACTTTGTCAGCACGTTTTTTATATTAGAAGATTTGATCTGCAAATCTCAGCTGCTCTGTTCATTATAAATCTCTTGTTTTTGTCCATACACTAGCTCCACTATAGGTTGGAAGGGCTTAAAGATGAACTGAGGAGGAATAGAGGCTACAACTCGAGAGTAACTATTACTGCTCAAAGGAGCTGTTTTCCATTCGCAAACATTGCTTTGCGCTATGGGTTTGGGCTCCTTCTGTTCCTCCACTTTGTTGAAAGACTCTCTCTTGACTTCCATTTTACTTCTTTAGCACTGTCTTTGTCTGCTAACATTTTTCCTCCTTCTCTAGTAGCTTTTATCTGTGTCCTTTGGATCACATATTTTACTTAGTTTGTTTTAGTAGATTGTTTCAAATGTTTGTGTTCTGTATTTTTGGTTTTTTGCCTTTTTCTTTAGGACTGTGTTATCTCACTGAATTTCATTCCACAGTTGCTGAAACGCTTAGTTACTTTGCAGCAGGTCCATTCCTCATTTTCTCTTTTCATGTTTTTCAATGAGAAATAAGAGAGCCTCTTCCATTTTAAACAGTAGTCTTACACACATAGGCCCATGTCTCCTTTTGCATACACCATTTTCTGCCTTGCCACATCCATCCTGCTTCTCTCTCCCTCTCAAACTGTGCTTCTCTTTCTCTTGTGTTTTCTTTCCGGCCATTATACCACCTTTTTGGTCCAGAATTGTTCCTTTGGTAAATTATAGGTAAATATTTACTTCTTCTGAAGAGAGTTCATTTTATGCCTTTGAAATCTGGTAAAACAACTCTGGGCCAAATTTGGGCATCATTAATATTTTGTTTGCAGTTTTCTTGTGTAGTATTTTTGGTGGGAAGGGCGGAGGGTGTGGGGTTTTTCTTTTTGTTTTTGTTAAACAAGAGTTTTTTTCAGGGAAGGACACCATAACCCACTCTAAGTTGCAACATTACTTTCCATAAGTTTTTCCATTACAATGAGTAGATTGTGTTGCTCTGTAGAATCCAGTTTTTTTTATGTGACTATCTATCTGGGGCAAGCTGCTGTGGAACAGAAGAAAGAGGTTTAGAAGCTGGGGCACAGTTTGTTTCAGCCTTAAATGGTTGTTCCTTTCTGAAGACAGCTTTTGAGAGGTTGGGGGTTTACCATTCTTCATCAGTTGCTAGATCATACATATTCACTTTCTAGGCAATTTTTCTGTGACTGCAAGTTCAAAGTGAGGTCTGAAAGATAATTTGGATTCACTCCTTTGCTTTTGCAGCAAAGACAAATGTTCTGCTGGGAAATCACACCCTCAGCATCACCTGTGCTATTCCACTTCTTTCACTACATGTGCACACTTTTACTTTATTAGTATTCTCATTGAAATTTAAAATACTTCTGTCAATAAAGCAAAAAAGACTAGGATTCAGTTCTCACTGTCTCAGAGTTTGTCATCTTGTGAGGTTTACTTTAGCTGGGGTTTTGTCCACACAAAATGCTTTTTATTCAAGTGCTGCCAGTTTAGTCATCTGCCCTGACAGTCCATCTGAAAACTTACAACTTCAGGCTTATTATACATGGTGCTATCTTTCAAAACCTGAGAAGAATTAACAAGAATTGATGTTTCCATATAGATAAAATTTGAACTACGCTGTGTTTACAGGACTGATACTCTTTAAAAAACTATTTTTTAAATCTGCATGGTAAACAGAACTGTAAATATCCAGTGTTACTGGAATATTAGACCAATGTGAATTGTCCAATTCCCCTGTAGTCAGACTAATCTATCTGGAATAGCACAGTGGCAGCTAAGCATCAAGGAAGAGGATTTGTTGAGAAATCATGTTGTTCTCACACAGTTACTTTTCAGAGTAGAATTCCACGGCAAAATTCATAGTGAACATAGCATTTCTTTCAACCAAATAGGAACAGCAGAGTTAATTTATCAGCTCCATCCCGGAGCCATTCATACAGTCGTGAGTTGCTTATATAATTGTGATGAATTCTTATTAAACATCTTCAGGATCAACACAATTGAAACTTAATATTTTAAGCTCTTGATACCTGAAAATATCAGTAACAATTTTAAATCAAGTCATATTCTTATGTTAGTATTCTGTCTAATCATCAAACCTGACCTAGATTCAGAGCTACTGTAATTACAACTGTATAAGAAAATGTGGATTTTCTGTTGAAAACTGATGCTTAACACATAATTTTAAGCACTGTTCTTTGATTTTTCTCTCTTATTGTCCTTAGGCCATCTTGTTTCTTATGGGAGGGTTGTGGAATCAAATTGCTTGTATCAGATTCTGACCATCAGCTACTACCCTTCTGCTTAAATATACTTATCTCATGCAAAATATGTAAGAATGTTGCTGAAAATATGTATAGCCTCTGTCTTAGATCCCAGGAGCTTGCCCATTTTATCTCTGTATTTTGCATTCTCGTTAACTTCTGTAGCTCATAGACTCTGTGCTCTCTCTGCAGGTCCAGTCTAGGTGCAGCAGCAAGGAGAACATCCTCAGAGCAAGTAAGTGCAGACACCTCTTACCTCTATTGAGAAACTAAGACTGCTCAGAGGACAGCAAGTGATAGTCAGATCAGAAGTGGGACTAAGTGGGTTTGCAGAAGAAATTCCATTAACTTAAGACAGTGAAATCCAGCCCAAGGGTAAAACTGTAAATAGCTTATAGTATGCATGTATTAATGGAGAGTCACCTTTTAATTTATTCTTCCAAGTTGTTTTTCTAATGACATGGAGGTCCGTGTTTTTTGTGATGTTTTGTTGTAAATGATCATGTGTGTGCAGGTGGGCAAGAATTTTATGGGCAAGAATTAACACTCAAAGACAATGAAAATTGAAGATCTCAACTTGGAAATACATTATTTTTATTTTTATACTTGAACATGAATTTGAATGTTGGATTACATGGAGCCAAACCAAAAAATGCAAAGGTTAAGAATTCACATTTGATCCAAATGATGTCTAGTTTAATTTGCATAATTCTTTTTCTTTGTGTTGTGGGAATCTTTTCTAGTCTAAAATGTGATCCCACCATATGTGTGTGTGTGTATATGTATGTATAATGACAGGACTAGGAAATTGTTTTGGTGATAAAAGAGAAGGCTGTCAAGAATTTTCTACTTTATGCAACCAATTGAATTAGCTGCTTCAAAGCTAGAGGAGTATTTTGTCATACAAAATGCAGCTTAATGTAAGTAATTATTTTTAGAGCTGTCTGACATTTCACATTAGTGAAAGATAACCTGGTAAAGTCTGAGGAGTTTTTTAATGTCATTTGCTTGTAATTAAAGTACCATTTAGTAACTTCAGAATTTTTTAAAAATCATTTGTTTGTCTCAGGGTCTATTTAAATGTGTGATACCTCTAATAGAAGAGTTAGCATTTATTTGTAGGACGAAACAAAGAGAAAGGTTAATAGTTACACCAGCATTTTTTTCCTTTCTTCATTAAGGTTATTCATGCTAGTGTTAAACCTAAAGGGGTTCTATTGTCTTGGCTTTCCTTGCAGAAATAATGGGTGTTACTTTTGATGTTGGAAAAAAGATGTCAGAGATGAGGGAATTTTATCTATTTTCAAAAAATCCTATGTTGGAGAAGGCATTTCTCAGAAGATTTTAACAGAACCTTTGACTTAAGCAAATGACGTGCATTAGGGGCAGACTTGCAGATCTGAAGGATGTTCTCTGGGACCATTCAAAGCATTCAAAACCTGTGAATTCTATCCCTTTTTAAGGGTTAAGGAGGTGAAATGTAAGTTTCTGAAGTAGCTATCAGTGAGTTTTAAGTAGCGGTGCTCATAGCAGTAAAAGCACCTAGTGGCAGTGGCATAAAGGTTGTTCATTGCAACACAATTCCCTCAGCTTTCATTGCTGTGACGTATTTTTTCTTAGCATCTTCCTTCCTATTTTCCAATTTACAACAAAAGATCAGGGAAATGTTTTTAGCATATATTGTGTGGAATCTGCTGGGCCTGCAGGAATAATTACAGTGCTGCTAAAGCAGGGTTTCTTCCTTTATGGAGAGGAGGGTGTGGGAAGTTTGACTGCACTTCACAAATGATTTCCTTTTCCTCTTTAATGATATTGTTAACAAAAAACAAGCATAATAACTGGAAATGTAAGCTTGCTAGGGAGATCCCCATTGTTAAAACCGGGAATGCAGTTTTTCCATTAGTTAGACTTTTTATCTTACAATACTTTAATTTGGATCATTTCTCCCTAGTTTTCTTATGAGAAAGTTAGGTTTAAGAGTATGCAAAATCTTAATATGGTTAGAAAATGTCTCATCAGTTGTTTTTCTCTTCCTCAGAATGCCACCTGCTATCTTAAGGAAAGGAATTAAGTCAATTAAAAATTATTTGTGCTTGACAAATTCACAGTGCCTGCTTTTTTCATATTATCTTCTAAATATGTACAAAGAGATTGTTCAAATAATTTCTTCCAGAATCATTCCTGGAAGAATTGGGTGGGCAGTTTGACTTGTCTCTACTTCTTCCTCTGAAAGACAGTTACTGTATTAATAGTAAAAAATAGTTAGTGAACAATCTCTCACATAAAAAGGCCAGTATGTGTTAGTACTGATCAAGTATTATATAGAGAGATTAATTAGGAAACCTTCCCTTCTGAAGGAAGGACTTAGACTGTGTGATTGTTGTGCTATTTTTTATTTGCTTTTTATTAGAAGACTACATTTGAAGCAATAATCTATTTTTTTTCCAGAATCTGAAGGCATGTGCAGCAACAAATGAGATATTTATATAGTGACTACAAAGCAAAATCATGTCATTAAAATTAGTTTCTATTATTTGTTAATGCTTTCTGTATTGTAATTTATGTTACTTAGGAATATTATTACCTATCACATATAGAACATCATCCACTTAGGCTCTCATAAATACCTNCAAAGCTTGTTGCCCCCTTGCTTAATCTCTCAGTAAGTATCATGAAATCAAACACACTGTTGGCTTCACTTTCAAACAACTTCCGTCGTAGTTTCTCCCTACCTGTCCCTCACATTTGGGAAAAGTGAGCCTTCTTTAAGTTGTCCTACTGCCTTCACTCCAGTCATACATTTGAACAACACTTTGCTATGGTGACAAGAAAATCTTGACAATAAGAAGGATGCCCAGTAGTTAGAGACATTCACTGTCTGCTGGCTTGACTGCCCAGTGATTTCATTGTGCTCTCTCTATCTTCTTTTCAAACCTTTTGACTCCCATCTCACTGTTGGATTGCAGGCTCACTGGCACAG
>VZTR01006852.1:5444-26178 GCA_013400775.1 Chaetops frenatus | reverse complement strand
AAAATCTGACTCGAAAATATAAACTTTTCAGAAGGCTTTCAAAAACAGGGCGACACTTACGTAGGGTAGATTCACTCTTTTTATTCACAGCTCCCTCCTTACTTACATCACAAGGAGTCCTCATGCCTTTTTTTCCCCAATGGAGAGACAACATGGCTTCTATTGGAGACAATAAAGGCTTTTTTAAAAACAATTCCATGTAAAAACTCAACCAGATTTTAAAAAGCTTTTCTTTTCTCTTGTTGACAAAAGTAACTTGCTTCCTTTTCACATATTCTCTTCATTCAATTTTCACTAGTCCTAAGGTCTCCTTTAACCTTTGCAGTGATATTTTAAAAGACATCACCTACTGTTAAGTCTAGGAAGTGAGAGGGGTTTTTCCCATGCTCACAGGTTTCATGAAGACCGAAGTAAAATGACAACTTTAGAGATCACAAGCACATTCCTGAAACCTTTTTGAAAGACACTCAGCTTTAAGCCTGTGTAAAGTGCCTTAGGACTTGAAGGCTAATGATTTGAGTAATGTGTTGTCTCAGTGCAGACCTGAATTCATAAGATAATAATGCATACCCAGAAGTGAAAATGCTCAGTTTTGTTCTTCCCACAGGAAACATGAGACCACCAGTGTCTATGGGCACCAGTGGTTTTTCTGTTTTGAACTACATTTGTATTGTTGGGAAGGCTAAGAGTGCTTAGTTATGCTGTACTCTGTGCAAACACAGAGTGAGATAAAAGCATTTTTAAGAGCTGATAAAGCACAATAAGGCAGTGACACAGATGTAGCTGTCATGATACTAGGGTGAGCCAGCTGATAGTAAATCTCACTAATGTGATTTGTTGTTCTCCTCCCAGTGTAAAGGGCAATGAAAGTCTGAAGATGTTCATCTGAAAATGAAATGGAGAAAATTTTTGCACTGTGAACTACTCTACAGTATTAATCACCTTATCAATAAGACAGAAGTAGAGACTGGAATGTGAAGAACCTTGACAGTGACTAGAAGCCATCTATATTTGGTGAGAAAGGCAGGGAAAGAAAGAAACAATGTGGTATTAAAAAGACTGACATCATCTAAACTGCAGTATGAGAAAGTAATATTTTGCAGCAGCAAAGCAGGAAAGGAAAGGGCTAACCTAAACTCCTACTTGCCAGACTCAACGATAATAAGGTTGAGATGAATGTGTGGGATTTTAAGAGTTGAAGAAATCAAATGTGTTGTTTGGAATAGCCACCATCCTTGAGAAAGAGAAAACAGACAATGAGACTATCAATTCAATATTACAGATTGAGAGTCTGTGAGGCAGATAAGCATAAAGAAAGTAGAGAAAGTCTGCCAAAACAGAGGGATGGCTCAAAACCTCCAGAAGACATGTGAAAGAGACAGGACAAGACTTCCTTTTTGAGATAAATATTGGCCTAGAGTCTAGTCTGTGGTTGTCGTGTTTCTCTCATGTAGCCTTATCTTTTGGAAACTTTGAGGGTTGAATAGGAATATCTCATATAACATTAAAAAAAATTACAGACCTCTATCAGCTCAAGTGAAATTTACAGACCTCTATCAGCTAATCAGACATAGTAATTTTTTTACTCCTTTGAGGAGTGTGTGAACTAACCCAATACAAGAACCCGGTGATGACAAACGTCACGTGCTCAGTGGTATTTTAGGCAGGGGGAAATTAACCTGAATGTTACTGGATGCAAAACCACTTTACAAAATTATTGGTAAAAATGGTAGTGGGCATGGAGAGTTAGATTCTGTCCTGGTCACAGGAGGCCATGCCTGGACAGCAATGGATAGCCTCACAGGGACACTGCAGCTCTCTGACCTCTCCTTTCACAGCCTCTCATTTTAGCTATGCAGGCACTGCTTCTTTATACATAGCCTGGTTTCCCTCAGGAAACTGAACCCAAACCATACTGTTTCAACTCCAACAAATGGTTTTAGTTCCTCTCTTTTCCCAGTCAAATCTAAGTCAATGCAGAAAAGTTCAGAGATGTGTTTCACACAGGCACAGGAAGGAGGCTAACAGTGAGGCTTCAGAAAGGGGGCATCAGCCATCACTTGCAGTTGTGAATGTAATGCTCAAGAGACCTCCTGGCCATGCACACTCCTCTGCCCAAGCTGGGAGCAGGGCCGCCATCAGACCCAGGGGATTCCCCTCCTGGAAGAGGATGTGATGTGATAGGAAGGGGCAAAGGGGATGTAGCCCATTGCACACATAAAGCTGGCCTTTATTAGCTGTGCTTCTCACAGGGCAAGTGCTCCACAGCTGCAGTTTTACAGCACAGAGCGAGGATCTCCAGGGGGCTTGGGCTCTGCTTCAGAGCTATGAACAGTACAGTGTCCATCTGTGGGGTCTTCAGTTAGCTGTCAGGAAAAATAAATAGCCACACTGTGGCATCCAAGGGCTTCTGGAAGAAGACGAACAGTTTCCTTACAGACTTAAGTCTTCTTGTCTTTCACCCTCTCCCTTTGCACACCTTCATGTTCTGCCAAGTGTTCCCTCTTAAACAGATACATATCTTTGTCCCAGACTTAATTCCTGTCATCAGTTTTGCTTTCTCTGCAGGCATTATGCTGTTGAAATCACCCTCTTGGAAGCACCTACTGAAATGTACAAATGTACAAAAAGTTTTTGCAGTTAGACACACATCAGGTTGGTTTACAAACACATGCTTGGAAAGTGGAAATTCTCAGCCCATTAGTGCCTCCCATTTTTGCTGTATGTATCAGCTGTGCTCATGTCATGGTCACTTGTGGCTTTGGAAGACAGAATATTTTTAGATTACTGGCATACAGGAGGGACTCAGAAGTCTGAGTCAAGCTCCTGGCTGATCACCACTCTTTTGGTTCAGAAAACGGTGTTTGCATCTGGCTCCTGCTCTCCTCTCCATCCTTCTGTTGGAGAATTCACCTTTTTTACCTCAGACAAAAAGCCATGGGAAAACAAATAAATTTTTTTTTTAATTTAAACATAACTATTGATCAAATTCACACAGATTTTAAAGGTCAGCACTATGTCCAGTGTCCCTCCTCAAAGTCACACCTCCTTCACACTCACTGAACTGCATCTTGTACCTGTTATTCAAGGGACACATACTGATACGCAACTGGTGATGAGAAAGGTAAACAAAGAGAGGCAGAAGCAATGTGAGCCCATGCATGAGCTTGTGATGAAGGTAAAGTGCTCTACAGAACAGAAATTCTAAAACTTCTCTTTCTTCTTCAGGAAGCACTTTCTCTCAAGAGAGCCTATAAACACCAGCAGGCAAAAAGGCAGAGAAGCAGTAAGCCATAGGCTGGGGAAGTCAGATGATTTCAGTAGAGCTTTTAGTAGACAGTAAAACACAGCACAAGCTTCACACCTGTAGTACATACAGCTTCCAGAAGGGATTCTAGCCTTTTCTCTCTGCTAAGATAATGTCAAGAAGGTCCAGAACTAGAGAACAAGAAAAGGAAAACAATACACTTCAACTCCCAGCTCATGCCCTAGGCTATGCCATGGCTGAGACATGGGTTACTGGGGAACAGGTGGTTTAGAGGAATAAATACCTGTAGATGTGTGTTGTGGTTTGATATTGGCAAAACGCCAAGCACCCATGAAAGTCATTCACTCACCCTCTTCTGCTATAGTTTGACAGAGGAGAGGGGGGAAAAAATTAACAAAGGGCGTATGAGCTGAGATAAGGACTGGGAGAAAAACATTGTAAGTGCAAAAGAGGTTCAAATTTAAAGGTAAATTCACTATTAACAGGGTTGGGCAAGGATAATGAGAAGTAAAATAAGCATTTAAAACACCTCGTTTCTCCCCCAGCCCCTCCTTTCTTCCCACTGACAGGGCAGGGAGACAGGGCATGGGGGTTTTGGTCAGTTTATCACTTGAGATTTACTTCAGTTTACTCAGGGAGAGGACTCTTTTTTTCTGCTATGGTGTGGTGACCCTCCCACGGGAAAACAGTCTTCCCAAAACTGTTGTGCCTTGAGCCACTCATCCATGGGGTGCACTCTTTTAAGGATAAGCTGCTCTAGTTTGGAAGCGAGGGCTCTTTCTCTCTGTTTAGGTCTCCCACTTGCTTTCTCTGGCATCCACCTGCTTTAGTGTGAGGACTTTGCTCATGGGCTGCAAGTGGATCTCTGCATCCCCTGTGGACTTCATGCATTACATGGGGACAATTTGTTTCACCATAGTTGTCACTACAGCTTGCAGAGGAATATTGGACCTGACGCTTGGAGCACCTCCTCCCCTAGCTCCTTTTTTCTTTTTTTTCCAGTGACCTTGGTGCCACCAAGGTGCCACCTTGTTTTCTCTCACAAGTCCTCACTTCCTCCTCTTCCCTGACTAAAAACTGCTGCTCATAGGTACCATTGCCAAAAAGTTTCAGCAATTCAAAGATTCCTGCAGGATCCCACAGTGTCGAGAGGTCGATCTCATCTAGGTCACCTTTTTGCCATTGGCCATGCAGTCCCACCGCCATCGCTGTGCAGTGGCGGCAGCTGCGGTTCGGGCCCTCTTTAAGGCCTTTCTTCATGCTGGGCACCGGCAAGAAGCCGCCACCGCCTCCCCTGCCCTTCCGCCAGCAGCACGGTTGGCTGGGTCCTTGGGTTTTCTTGTCTCTCAGACAAGAGGAAACTCACTGAAAACTAGGTTTTTTGCTAGACTAAGAACTGTACTTTGGCATAAAAAAGTCCCAGTTTGCCACTCAGTAAGCTGTGCTACAAGACCAGTGTATTAACCCCCAAACTATTATGCCAGAAAATAGCTGGGCTAAGAGTCATTTAGTCAAACTGTTGGGACTGTTGAAACTTCTATCTGACAATGAGAAAATTTTCTATGTTACTGCAGATTTTTTATTATCTTTGTGGATCAGGAGTCTTTCTTGATAGACTAGAAAAAATAACACACTAGTCCAGAGGAGAAGCATTTGAATATTTTGTTCATGCCAGTATTTGCAATTCCTCCATCAAAACAGGTTTCTTTATTTACTTATAATTATTTGCTAAATTTAACATGCCATGAAAGAGAACAGTACAATAATCACTGGTAATCACAGCACATCTTCTATTAGCCTTTTTGCTTCATAATTTATTTATTATTTTTTAATTCTATTCGTTTACATCTCCCTTTTTAGACCACCTGGTGCATTATAGAAAGGCGGACCTTGGTACAAACTGTTGATCCACTCTAGCATGTTGAATGTCACTTTGTGTGTTGACACAGTGTTAGACATTTAATTGACAGGTGCCTCTAGGAGTGGGTGGAGAACGCACAGGCAGAAATTTTTACAGAATTCAGCCTGGAAATTAATTACGTTGCAGACATAACAAGATAAGCTGTAGTGGTGGGGAGGCATGAGCATGCAGACATATTGCCCAGAAAAGGGAAAAAAAGGGTTATATCTAAGCCAATGTTTAGTTTGCAATGATGTTTAATAGCATGTGCAGTGTGATAGTTTATGCAGCTGTAATATATAAATATAATGCAAGCATGACAACAGTGTTTAGAGTTATGGTGTAGCACTCTTCAAGTCTAAGATAACTAACACATGACTTTGATTATGGCATGGGTGTCTATAACAGCCTTAGCAGCATGCAGTCATGAAAGAGTTAGCAGTACCCCACTACGGTTATGATTGCTGCACCCAGATCCCTGGATTTTTCTGGTGCTAAAAGGTCTTTTTTAAAAGGCAAGATCCTTTTTTTTGTTCCTGAGCATCCCTGTTGATGGCTCAAGGCCTCAGGATGCTGCATATGGTCAGGGTAATCTGTTGAAGGGCACAGCTGCCGAAGGGTAGTAACAATGTTGGCCCTCTTCTGCTGACCACACCCTTGTCATCCTTAGGTTTTCCATTTAGCTGCTTACACAGCACGACCTATGGCTCTCTGGCCTTCATTCACTCAATTTTCTGGAGTGAACTCATCATTACTGAGTCACTTGCTGAGCTGATCAAAAAGTGACAAATCATAGCATCTTCCTATTACCATGTCTTCATCTTGCAGCTCTTCCCGAGGGGAGACCATTCCCTGAAACCCCTCAGAGGTCAGAGGCTTTCATTATTCCCCTACGTATCCTAACTATGCCATTTTTGCACTTCTTGTCTTAAGTTCTACAATTCGCATTACATGAGCAAGAGAATAAATCTCTTCATGACAGTATCAGCAATTTCATTGTGGTCTGACAAATACATTGATAAGGACAGTAGAATAGAAAAAAACTTTACTCTGATAAGGACAGAACAAAATAGCACAGTTTTGGAGAAATAAAGGATGTAACTTAAGCAAGCAGAAGTCTTGCAAAACACAAGCAGGATGCCAGCTTAGCTTTGCAAGGCTGACAAAGCAGAAGTTATGCAAACCAATGATACTGCGCTCACTCAAAATGGGAGTTGAGGAACAGCCACCTAAAAAGGACACTGGACATTGGAGACAAACCCCAGACAACCATCTGAGGACTTCCAAAAAGAGGGTGCAACTATGTAAAATAAATTAATATGCACACATCAAGTAAGCAGGGATAGCAAATGAATATGTTATCGGGATGTACAATAAAAACCCACAGTTTAGAGCATTTGCCCAATGCTCAGGGCACTCAGTTAGAGGAAGGATTCTCCAAGTGACCAGCACACTGCAATAAAGAATGCTGCTTTCTAATGCTCATAACTGTGTTAGAAAGGTTTTCTCTAGCTAAATTCTGTATCAATATTAAGGCTTTATAGTTAGGTTGGGCCAATGGTACATTAGTATATTAATCTTTCACCACAGATAGTTCTAAACTTGTTTGTCATGTCAATATAGGCAAAGTTACATTAAGGCTTTATTGTGGGTCACTGGTACCCTCTTCCCTGCTGTGAAAAGAGACCCCTACGGATATTGTGTTTCTTCTTCCATATTCATATAAAGATTTTTTTTCTTCCTTTATTTCTTCCTGATACCATTAGCAATTTACTAAGTGTGTATCACCTTATGAGCTATGTGACATAGTATGGACCATGTAAAATGGGCCAAGTTTATTTTCTTGACTAAGCATTGATAGTAAATCTGATCCTACTTAAGTGGTTGCTGAGTTGGGGCTGAGCAGGGCAAAACACCTACAACAGAGTGTATAACTCATGAGGTTGATAGGGTAGGAGATGGTTTTTATTGAAGATTCTGAGAAGGAGGAGTCAGGATGCAGAACCCCCATCCTTGTCACGCCTCAGGACAGAGCTGATTGAGTTCACTGGTGCTTTTCCTATTACCCAACCAGAGCTTAGTGAGGCCAAGAGCACTTCAAGCCTGCTTTCATCTACTTTTAGGTCGTGTTCTGTATGCACTTATTGATGTTTTCTAACAAAAAACACCTCACCCTTATTTGAATGGAAAATATCTTCCAGATGATCTTACTAGGAAGCAATATTTAAGCAATTTTTCCCCTGTATATTACCTTACAGCATTCACGTATTCATTTTCTTGTTCTTCCAAGGCTCTGGAAATGAGTATAATTCAAAGCTGTAATTAGTAAAGATCCCTCTATGAAGCAAAATATGATTTCTAGAAGAGCAGTCCATATCCACTGCCTAGTAAAATATATACCATATATTATATCTAATACTATACTATAATACTATATTGTGTTATACAATATATTGTACTTACTACAATATATTTTATCATATGTTGTATTGTACAATATATTGCACTTAATATATTGTTCTCTTTTTCCAGGTGTGTGTGTGTATAAAGATATTTGCAGTTTTTCTTGCTAGTATGCCTAACAAAACTGTAAAATAAAGAACAGTAAATTTTCCTCAAACCTTTTTTTCCATCCCATTTCTGCAGAAATTGAGTGTTTAGTCCATGCATAACCTGTAATTTAACTGTTCTATGGCTCCAGTCACCTCTGAGTCACATTCCCAGAGGGCACTACAGCTTGCACGATTGACAACCTCCATTGCCTAGCTGTTTTTTGAGTAATGTTATGTCTCCTATCCCTTACCACAAAAACTCTTCTTTTGCCCTGGGAAGATGACTTTAAAAAAAATTGGTCCAAAAAATTGACAAATTAAACATAAAATTATTGAAAAACGTAACATACAGCAGAATGGAAAGCTAGACCTATCCCAAAATATATTCTTGACTTGATTTTAAACTGCACATATGCTTCAAACATTTGTTAGCTTAATAAGGTACATTTAATGGAAGCAGCCATTTTTTCAGCATAAGGGATATGAGCTTTTTTTTCCTCTTTTCAGTTACAGAGTATTGTAGCCTTACTGTGTTTTATTTACACTTGTGTAGAAATATTTCCCTACAATAATAACTTATTGGGAACACTGGCATTTTCATAGTGTTAAGTGTATTCATTAATGTATGTGCCCAATTTTCAGAGAAGACGTTAGCAGACCATTAATAATTTGGGTACACTTACTGCTAATTTGGTGATTGAATTTATGCCAGCCTTACCAGAATGAGCTGTCACACAACATTAGTCACTTTTTTTGCGTTACATTGGTGACAGAGGAAGTAGAACTTCCGGGAGCTATCCATTAGCTCTATTAGTGGTGGTGGTAGGTCTACACCTCTTTTAAATACCTCCAGGGATGGTGACTCAACCACTTTCCTTGTTCTATCCTGTTCAAGTGCCTGACCACCCTGAAGTGGAGAGATTTTTCCTAATATTCAACCTAAACATCCCCAGGTGCAACTTGAAGCCATTTCCTCTCATCCTGCCACTTGTTACTTGGGAGAAGAGACCAACACCCACCTCGCTACAACCTTCTTTCATACAGTTGTAGCAACAGATAAGCTGTCCCCTGAGCCTCTTTTTCTCCAGGCTAAACAACTCCAGCTCCCTCAGCTGTTCCTCAGAACCCTTGTGCTCTAGATCTTATAATATGTTGCCTCTTAAATCTGAATTTACTGGGTGATTTGGTTGTTGTTGTTGTTGTTGTTGTTGTTGTTGTTGTTGTTGTTGTTGTTGTTGTTGTTGTTGTTGTTGTTGTTGTTGTTGTTGTTGTTGTTGTTGTTGTTGTTGTTGTTGTTGTTGTTGTTGTTGTTGTTGTTGTTGTTGTTGTTGTTGTTGTTGTTGTTGTTGTTGTTGTTGTTGTTGTTGTTGTTGTTGTTGTTGTTGTTGTTGTTGTTGTTGTTGTTGTTGTTGTTGTTGTTGTTGTTGTTGTTGTTGTTGTTGTTGTTGTTGTTGTTGTTGTTGTTGTTGTTGTTGTTGTTGTTGTTGTTGTTGTTGTTGTTGTTGTTGTTGTTGTTGTTGTTGTTGTTGTTGTTGTTGTTGTTGTTGTTGTTGTTGTTGTTGTTGTTGTTGTTGTTGTTGTTGTTGTTGTTGTTGTTGTTGTTGTTGTTGTTGTTGTTGTTGTTGTTGTTGTTGTTGTTGTTGTTGTTGTTGTTGTTGTTGTTGTTGTTGTTGTTGTTGTTGTTGTTGTTGTTGTTGTTGTTGTTGTTGTTGTTGTTGTTGTTGTTGTTGTTGTTGTTGTTGTTGTTGTTGTTGTTGTTGTTGTTGTTGTTTTGGGTTTTTTGTGTGTGTGTGTGTTTTTTGTGTTTTTTGTGTTTCTATCCTGTACTTTATCATTTACAAGAATCAATAACCTCAATAACTAAGTTGTCAATAAACTGGATAAAATATGCATTATACCACTACTGATCCTCATTTACCAATTTGTAAACAGGTCTCCACCAATGATTTCAACCCTTAATCATTGAAGTTTTGCTAACAAATCTTGGCAGTAACAACCATATAGCTGTGTCATGTAGGAAAACTTCCAGATCCTCCATATTTTCTTGAGTTTTATGCATTAATATGAAGGTAGCTTATATTAATTGCACATTTTGCTCGCAATAGTTTTACCATTCAATTATGATGATATTCTTCCTTCACAGATCTCAAGCTCCATCAATGCAACGAAATATTTTCTGCCTGGAAAAGTCATTCCAGATTTGTATACAAAAGTGATCAGAGTATCAACTGGTAATTATGAGGTGAATGTTTTAAGTAAATTTATCAGGTTTTCATGGCCTGGTTTTGGTAGTGGGGGGAGCTACAGAGGTGGCTTCTATGAGTAGCTGCTGAAAGCTTTTTCCATGTGTCACTCCCTGGTGGCTCCAAAGATGGACATGCTGCTGGTCAAGGCCGCAGGGTCAATTAGAAATTATGCTAAGGCCTCTGTGATAACAGTTTTAAGAAGAATTCAAAACAAAAAGAGGTTACAGAGTTGTCATTTTGACTAGAGAGGAGCAGAGAACATGTGAGAAGAACAACTCTGCAGACACCAAGGTCAGTGGAGATGGTGGGGCAGAAGATGCTCCAGGCACTGGAGCCGAGATTCCCCTGCAGGTGAGGACCATGGTGAAGCAACTGTGCCCCTGCAGCCCATGGAGGTCCATGGAGATGCCGAGATCCATCTGCAGCCCATGGAGGAGCCCCGTGCTGAAGCAGGTGGAAGCCTGGAGGAGGCTGTGACTGCCCCTCTGTGGAGAGAGGGCGCCCTGCTCTCAGGCTGGAGCAGCCTGTCCTTGGAGGATTGCACCCCGTGGAAGACTGACCCTAGCTGCAGCAGTTTGAGGGCGACTAGTACCTATGAGATGCACTCACGTTACAGCAGTTCGCAGGGAGCTGCTGCTCCTGAAATGCAGCCACACCAGAGAAGCTCATGGAGAACTGTCTCCCATGGGAGAGACCCCATGGTGCAATAGGGGAACAACTCCTCTCCCTGAGCAGTGGGAGAAGCCTTGAGTGACGAACTGACCAAAATGGAAATATTTGAGTAAATTTCCTTTTTTGGAACAGTTTTCCTTACAAAAAGAGTTTTCCTTTAATAGTTTTCATTAAGAATTGTTTTTTGCCTCATGCACAAAGTGACATTACACCCATTTATGAATAATAACACTTTCTTACATTTTACAATCTTTTATCAGGAAATTAATCAACCGAACAGCAACTACTCATTCTGTTTTGCATTATATTATGATATTGGCATGCAGCTAACTGTTAACTGGAGAGTTAGACAGAATATCTAAATAGAATATCAAATACATTTCTTCGGCCTAGTCAGAAAAGTTGCTCTGCAATAAGAAGCATTGTCCAGGCTAAAAGAAGCCTGTCAAATGATTGCCGGGTAAATTTGCTGAAATTCTGTCAGGCAGCTAGTAGTTTATTTGGAATCAGTATTATCAGATATCTACACAACATTAACACAGAATCATGAAGTCACCGAAACTATACAAACTAAAATTTATTCCAGTGCATAATTTCTTGGAAAAAGCTTATTGCACAAATGTATTTGCCTCAGTACTGGAAATAGAATAAGGCACTGTGACATCAAATTGTTGTCAGAAAATCTGAGGTTTTTCTGATTTTCTTAGATGTTTACTTTATTCTTGTTATTGTTTTTCCCAGAAACCTCAAAATAAATGTGGAAGAATTAGTGAGGCAAACTGGAAAGACAGAATGAGATGAGCAAAACAGAAGCCTAAAAATAAAGGAAGATGAGAAGGATGGTTTAATGTTAACATTGTTTAATGGTCATCACAGCGGTGATGCTAGGTTGATGGTTGGACTTGCTGATCTCAGAGGCCTGTTCCAATCTGTTCCAATATTATTGATTATATGATTCCATAAAAGAATATACAATCTGAGCTTTACAATGAAAGTGAAGGAAAAATGTGCAAAAAGTAATAGAATGTGCTAATAGAAAATAAAAAAATAATGTGGTAAATCTGTACTCCTACTGCCCAAGGATACATTTTTCTTCCTCTTAGCTTGTGGTTTAAATCAATAAGAAAATTTTTTCCAGACTTTCCACCTTATTTCATGTTGTCCACTCATTGCATCCTGCAGAGATGAAAAATATTATCATTGGTCAGAAAGGGTAGCAGTTGCTCCTTTGGCCAGAAGGTAACTAAAGGTAACTAACTAAAAAAAAAACCCTGAAGACTGGTTTTCAGTAATTTTTTTTTTTTTTAACAATAAAACAACAGTGCTTTAGCCTTCTCCTTTGGAAGAAGATGTCAGAAATAATTGTTTATTAACTGGGTCTCCCTATTCTACCCAGACACATGTTTTCACAAGCCTTAAAAGAAACCAGTTTCTTTGAGACTTCTCTCCCTCTTGGATTGGAATGGCATTGGACAGTAATGTAAAAAGTCAATAGGAGTTGAGGGTGCAGATAAACAGAGAAGCATAATGGTCAAGCATGTCCAATCCTCTCCAGGAAAATCCTCTAAAATAACTATGTGGTGCAATACTTAAAATTTTTCTATTCCCATATACCTCCTTGCTCTACTTTGTAGAGAAATGTAAAGGCCAAAAGATATTGAATGGCTACATTTGTCTGTAAGGATCACAAGCCTCATTCTTTTCTCTCTCTGTACAAAGTGCAAAGACCCTTTCACATGAAACCAGCACATGCTCTGTTTCCATAGGTCTTGTCATCTTCCTTTGTGGTCCAGGACATCAGAGCACCTGCAATACAGAGCATGAACTCATAGCAAGAATACTTTGCTTTCTTTTCAATTTCTTACTGGCTTAGAGAGATAACTAAACAGAAATTCCCTCTAACAAGAGTATCAGCCAAAAAATAAATTAGATAATTAGGTCAGAGTAGCTCATCATATTTGCTATGTATTCTAGTTTGTTGCTTGTTTTTCTTCCCTTTCATAGCCAGTATCTTTTGTCTTATATAACAAGCTATTATTATTAAGCTAAGTTCCGTCAAAACTCTATGACTCAGCTATTAATAATACTAAAGATAAAGGAGCACTTAGTGCTGGCTTTCAGAGGGGTTTTAAGTTATTCAGTTCCCACTGAGTCAGGAGCTCTTTGCCAAGAGCTTTTGAAAACCTCCACTTCTGCCATTTGAACTTGTGCCTTTTTCGCAATAGCAAGCAGCACATTCAGACCCTCAGTATGTACACCCACACACCATGTCCTGCCTGCTCACACATCAATTTACATTTACTTTGTTATTCTGCCAACCCTTCTTAATTCTACCAGTCATCCTTCCTTTCTGCAATTCAAATGAGTAATGGAATCCTGCGATCTGTTGTAGCATAAGACGTTTTTCTACATTCTTGTCGAAAATGGTTTCTAGAGAGCCTCACTACAGGCAGTGACTTTAAGTACTTTCCAAATAAGGTCTTGAGTATTATTTCTGTAGATGGGTCTTCATTTAGCAGGTGAAGTATCCTAGCTCCATAATGCATCCCCCATCAATATCTTTGGATTTTAGTTCCCACCTTAATTGGTAAAATGTGGCATATCCTGTTTCAGGACTGGGAGAAATGCTCTTCAACCATGTGGTCCCTTAGACTATAAAGCTCTTTATTTGGTCTGGCAGAGATGGATTTCATTTTCACACAGCAGCCCTCACAGTGCTGTGCTTTGCACTAATAGCTGGAAAGGTGTTGACAACACAGCAGTGCCTTGGCTGCTGCTGAGCAGTGCTGGCACAGCACCTGCCTCTCTTTTCACCATTACGCTGCGAGGGGACAGAGCCAGGACAGCTGACCCGAACTAGCCGAAAGAATATCTGAGATCATATTACGTCTGGTCAGCAATACAAGCTACGGGAAAGGGAGAGGAAGTGGGGTGCGGAACATTTGTTGTTACAATGTTTGTCTTTCACAGCAATTGCACATACAGAAGCTTTCCAGGAGGTGGCTGGACATTATCTGCTGATGGGAAGTAGAGAAATCTATTGTTTTCCTCTGCTTCCACATGCAGCCTTTGTTTTTGCTTTATTAAACTGCCTTATTCTTGACCCATACGTTTTTTCCATCATACTTTCTCCTCTCCTTAGTAAGGAAGTAACAAAGTGGCTTGCTAGGCAACAAACACCCAGCCAGGGTCAACCCATCACAAACTCTAGATTTTGCACAAATTGTAATTACAGGCCTTCTGTGAGCACACCTAAAGGGGCCTGCAATATGTTTCTGCATTGCTTCCTTCTAGACCTCTGCTTTTTCCTGGTGGCAGGACTATTAACACACAAGTCTTTTTTACAGCTGCAGGGTTGTTGTAGTGGTCTTTAGAAGCACGGTGGTGATTCCACAGAGCTCAGATACCTGTTAAACAATTCGTCCACATGGGGATTTTTAGGCTCCTATTTCATTCAAACAGATTAACTCTAGAGATAATGAGTCTTCTGCTGCTTCCCTTCTGTTTTCCAGAGTTGTTTGAAAATTCTCTGAAGTAATTGAAATTTAAATCTGTTTTATGCATTGTCCCAAGGAAAGTTGGGGAAGGTTTGGCAAAGCCATCTTCTTAAGAAGGGAGGGGTGCAGATCATTGAGCTGATAGGGGTGTGGAGGGACAATGAGTGCACAGCAGCATCAAGATGAATTCTTAACTTAAAATTAGTTCAAAACTAGGATTTGGACAACCACAACTTGTCATTGCTTAAGGAAGCTCGCTGTCTGTAACTTTAGCCTGGATCAGTGGACGAAGTACGGGACTGGGAGAGATGAGCATGGGTTACTGTTTCCACATTTTCATTGCTCAAGTATCTTCAATTGCTTCTGTCTCTCTTTGCCCGTTTGGATGGCCATAAACAGTAAGCTCTGTGAAGCAGAGACCATCTCAACATATTCTGTGCACTTACAAATGACTGTTTTAAGACTTCTGCTCATCTACACTAAAGGTTTTTCCTTTCAAACATACACAGGTGGCTACAGCATGGCATACTTTCAGAAGAGAAACACCCTGCACATCAATACTCTCATTTATTAACATGCACAGAATTAATACTTAATTGCTGTTTAAGCTGAATGATGAGCAAGAAGATGACACATACACCATGGTTTAACCAACATTGCCACACAGGCTACATTAGCAGAGAAGCCATACACACAATAAAAAGGAGCTATTCTGTTGCTAGAGGTAAATCACATTGCTGAAGGACATAATCTGTACCTGCAATGGACACACCCAGAGTGTTCTGGGTTTTATTTGGCATAGCACCACCACATGTTGCCTAGAAGCACCAGCAAACCTCAGAACAAAGCATTAAATGCTCAGAACCTATTCACCTCCACAAAGGATTTGCTAGACCAGGGATCTAACCATAGGGAAATGGTACTGCAAGCTCACTAAACAGGAGTAGACAGAGGCATGAAAAAGGTGAAGATCTGGTCCCATCCCCACTACTCACCATCCAGAGCACAGCTGTGTGGGATGGGCATGCAATAACTGAAGGATGCATTGGGCCAGTGGTCAGTACCTGCACGCCCATGGCCAGGAGGAAGCAGGGAGGCAGACTGCATCACATGCCTCTGAGTCACTGTGCCTCCTGGGCCAAACCCCTGGGAAGCAGTTTACAATTACTAGGACCTAACTTTTAGTCATCAAGACCATACAGAAGTGATGCCTGAGCAGAGCCAAGGAAGGCACCTGAAGTCAAGATGCAGTTAAAGAGGGGTTATGGGTAAACAAAATCCAGATGAGGTTTGAATAACTACACTTCAGCAGAAACCAATGCAATATTTAGGCCACTTTTTCTCATTCTTGTCCTTTTAATACCTGCATGGTGGGAGCTAAGCTGATATGTATGTTAGAAAAAATGCTGTAAGTGAAAGCATATAGTAGAGGAGCAAATTCCAGCAGAGCCACATAGGGAGGTAGCTTTTACTCTAGCTACCTGCATTAGTTTTATAAGCACTTCTATTCACAGGTGATATTGATGCACCAATGTACTTCATGCCTGGTATGTGGACCAAATCAGAGAGAATCACTCACATCTTAACACTAGCAGACCAATGCAGCTATTAATCAAAATAATGCTCATATTCTGTAATAATTTCCTACATGATCTGGGGTTCCCCTTTCTCTGTAGCATCACTGAAGATAATGGGGACCTTGAGTCTGTACTTAAAATCAAGAAGAAAAGTATGACTGCATAATTGCAGTATGGATTTTATTTTCTGAACTAACTTATGTGAGTGATGTCAAAAGTCAAGTTTCTGAACTTCACTATCTTATCTTGCACATTTTACATACCTGGACTCACAGCGTGTGTTTCTTTGCACGGATGCTTTCAGAACTGTATCAGCAAATTAACTGTAAGATTAAATATTCGCTTTGTAAATGGCAGAGTTGCTCTGTCTGTGGACTGTGCAATCTTCATTGAATTAAGGTTATTTAGTGCACAAGAAGCACATCACAGCTTTGAAAACAATGGGGTCAGCTTCTTCATGGTTCTCCTTTGAGAAAAAAAACCATGCTAGAGAAGGAATTTTCTTGTGTTTGTTTTGTTAAAATGGTCCCTTCAAGACACTTCTACTTGTTTCAAATCAGGGAAAACACAACTACTCATTTTACAGATGGATGGACCAGTGCAAAACGTTACAGTCCCACAGAAAAGTCAGTGTAAAGATAGATGTCTTCAGCTCCTGATAAAGGTCTTTTGAACTTCCTCAGTTAGCCTTTTGCTAGCATGCTCTTGAGGGTTCACAGAGCTCTCTGCTCCATAAGACATCTGTAGAAACAATAAACTAGTAGTTTAGGTAGTGGATCACAAAAAAGAGTTGGAAACTTAGTTTGGATGCTTACAAACAGTAGTCGTCAAGCTTATTTATGCCTTAGAAGTTATTTGTCCTAACACCAAATATAGAAATTAATTTTTCTTTGAAGTCAGTTGAAATCATAAATCATTATTTTGGGGACACAGACCAGAAAATTGTTTCCAGTGTATAGGATCAAAGATGAAATTAACACAGAATGTTAAAGAGAAAGCTAGTTTCACAGTAAGAGTAAACGGCAAATATGGGCTTCTTTTTTGGGTCAAATTTTGTCTGATACAGAATGACACAGGATACTCTTCTTTTAACACATGAAATACTCCGTCACTACAGAAAAATTCTGTGAATTTGTAGGGCACCAACAACAAAGTCTACTAGCAGTACGGCATAATGGGAACTCTTGACAGTGAGATCGGCATGAATGAATGGAGAAGGTAAACTGGACCTGACTGAGGCTTTACTTTCCCTTCTTCCACACAAATACTGTTTCTTTGAAGTAACATTAGCAAAAGCAATTCAAAGCTCAGCTATGTGTACACAGAACTGTTATTTCTTTACAGCAGCTTTTGTTGTAATAAAAAAAAGACCTTTTACCTTGATACAGACCTTTTCATCTTCAAAGCATTCTCACAGATACATTCTAGCTAATCTGAACACCCCTTAACATAGTTAAGGTTGATTTGCATCACGATTCTGACTTCAGGAGGGACAGGGTTTAAATTACTTACATGCATGAAAGCATTTGATGTCTGAAGAGGGATTAAAACTCAAGGGTCACTATGTCCTAATTGCCTACAACAAACCTTTTCTCAGCTTTGGTTTGTACGGCAAAGAATCTTCTTAAACACAGACTGTTTCTATATTTACCTAAATAATATACTACTTTAGTAATTTAAGTGTTTCTTACACTAACAATAATGTTTCTGTTCATTTGATCAAGGTTTCCAAGCTCTGTCAGCCATATGACCAAAACTATTCAGGTAGTTGTGGGACACTTAAATTGTCAGGTCTTCTGAGACTTTTATGGAATTTCAGCGTTTTCAGGTATTGACTACAAGTGGACTTCCACAAAAATTCCCTTGAGGCATAAAAAACTACTTCACATTAAAGTTTGAAGGGCATCCATTTGATATATAAACTACCAATTTTCATCTAAAGGTTCTGTTGTATTTTTTGAATGGTGTAAGGTGTAATTGAGACTTAATTTTTATACATTATTTTAACTTTAACTAAGGAAATATTGGCCATAAGACAAGGCCAACAGAAATACTGAAAGCAGAGAGATTCCAAGTAACTATGCATTTATTTTATTTTTGAAAAAATGAAACATCGCTTACCTGTTCATTTTTATTCAGATAAATGGATTGACAGTTCATCATTTAGAATGAAGTACAAAGTGCAATCTCTCGGAAAACATAAAGCTATCACTTTACTTTGAGGTTTTCTTTTCTGTAATGTCATGAATGGAACTGCAAACTGAAATTGCAACCTCTCTAGTAACCCTGTAACAAGAATCTTTTTAATAGTTTATGTTCATTTTGTTCTCCTGAATATTTTGGTTTTGTTAGGATGATATTCAATTACCTGCTTCCAATTTCAAATGGCAGCTGTAGAAAGCTGACTACTCACAATGATAAGGGTAGTGTTAAAGAAGTCTAGATTAGAGTTTCCTGATGAATTGTCACTGAACTGGATTCCACCTTTCAATCCTGTAACAGTATTTTAATTTTAAGCTATTCAAAACTGAGATATCAAAAGCATATGGTATACAGAAGTGAAAGCATTTATAATGTTCATTTCACAAAGCACTGTTTCTTACCGGTTAGTCACCAGTTAAATAATTCTGGAGGCTTAAATACATGTAAGCCTTAATCTATAAGGTAAGTAATGGGAACTCACTAGCTGTTGATAAACACCTCACTTGAAGAAGTGCAAAATTTCATATTGATACCGGTTGTCCTTCTAGTAAACTGCTAAACTGAAATTCACATGGTATTAAATGTGAAAAGGTACTTCAAATGTGCAGTTTTTTAGCTCCTTTTCTGATTCTGAGTCTAAGCTGTCCATCCATTGTCTGGACTGTGCCAAAACAGTTGCTCAGACCAGTCATCTTCAGAAACTCCATCTAATGAAGCTTCTTTTAAGCTTCCAGCTCAACATTTCTCCAAGTATCTATGTCATTAACAATCCAACATTAGCAGTCTTTTCGGTTTGCTGCTCAGTGTTCAGATTTATGTGCATATACGGGGAGCATTATGCAGAGCAAAACTCTTACAAAACACACAAAGCATCAGAGAAACCCCAGGTATGAAGTTGAGAGTTTTAAAGGGGATTTAAACTTTTAATGTCCAGTCCCTGAGAGTGCAAATAGTGGATACTTTCATACTATTTAAGCAACACGAACTCTCATATTCAAAAAGCAAATAGACTGCACGTAGTTGTGGCCAAAGATGAGTACTGCAATACAACTGACACAGCTTTTTATAAGCAATTCAGCAGAGGAGAATTGTAGGATTAAACAGAAAGAATTGCCAAGAATTATTCATTAAAAAATTCTGTACATTAAAAGCAGAACATATGCCTTCAACAGAACAAGAAATACATGGTAAATTTCAGTCTTATTGCGGTATTATGGCTACACACAAAAGCCATAAAAGAAGTTAGCTACAACTTTACCTGAAAAACAGTAACTTCAGCTGAAGAAGTTAATGTGTAACACCACTCATGTCCTTCTTTCTCTCTTTATTAAACTATGATTTTCCAAAGTAAATTTCTTATTAGTATGGTCTACATTTTGACCTGCAATAAGAAGGTGTCAGCCTTGGTAACAAACATCCCAGCAGTGCACAGATTGCTAGCACACACCAAAGACAGAGTTTAAAACAAAAGAAGTGTTTAAAAAAAAAAGTGTAAAAAAAAAAAGTGTTTAAAGCTGCACAGAGAGGGCATTCCAGCTGAAGCACAAGTCCAGCACTAGCTGCTACTGCTTTAAGTTATTGGGAATATCCTTTTTGTTTTGCCATACAAAGAACTGCCTCAAGATCTTAGCAGTTAAAATGTAGGACATATGTCCAGGGATGAATCCGAGCCTAGAGTTACTAACAGATCTGTGACAGTTTTTTAACAGGCTGGCCAAGGTGTCTCCAGTAGATAAAGCTGCTTTAAAGAAAATATGTCAAACACTTCTACAAGCTCCTCCAATTAACAAGATAGTGGCTATTTTTGAAAGCTCTACCTTTGATATATACATTTATTTATTTATTTATTTATAACTACCCACAGAAATAAAATGCATAAATATATAAAAACTACTGATGTTTCTCAAAATGTAGGATTATGTTATGGTAAAACAAATGTTCCTCCTAAATGTATGGACTTGTAGCAACAAGTAAAATATCCCAGATAGGAAAAATTTAATTATTAATTTATAATAAAAGTGTTTACCTTTCTCTATGACATGAAGCTCTAACTAGCTGGGAGAGCTAAGCACATGTAAACTTTTTATGTATGTGTACTTCAGAAAGAACTATTTTTCTCTTTTGTGAAACATGCTCCAGTTTGTTCTCAGACATATTTTTGAAAAGACAACCCTTAATTTGTAGCACATTAAAACTCTAAATTAGTTGAATTTTTATTTAAAACAAACCTTTTCTACTTTGTTAAAAATATGTTCAATCAGGAGTTTTCATTTAGGTTAGAGCTAGAATCTTGGTCTCATTTTGCCATTTCTGGCACACCAGGGCTAACCAGCACTTTTTCACTTCAAGTCCCTGCTGTACAGGATGCTTCAGGAATTTTGTGGTGCAGTTTAGCTCCACCTCTGTGGGCAAATTGAAGGATCTGATTGAGGGGGGAAAGTCAAATAAACCGCTGTTTCCAGGAATACGGAAAGGTGGCCTGACTGAAATACAGACCCTCTGAAAGGTAAATTTGCAGAGAGACCGAGCCAGGATTTGGCAATCTGAGCACACAGTTGCACCTTTAAGTAGACACTATTTCAATCTCACCCACCGCAGCACCGCTCCGGCTGCACGCAGCGGGGGCTCCCAGAGTCGCAGGTGAGCGTGCAGGTCGGAAGGATTAAGAAGAAAGCAAAACGGGCGAACTGAGAGGCATCAAGGCCGGCACGGCTCTCATTCACCTCACGGCCCGGCACTCCCGAGCCGCCCGCGCTCCCCGGGCCCTCCGAGGCCCGGCCCGGCGCTCCCCGGCCCGCGGTGTGCGCGCGACCCACAGCG